>JAVSBS010021573.1:39050-64211 GCA_033124195.1 Coracias cyanogaster
TGCCATATATGTCAGTAGTATCAATAGCTAGTCAAGCAACTTCTTAGACATGAGCTTCTTTTGTTTGAAGGAAATTTAACCTTTGAAGGATAACTTCATAATTCCTATAATTATGTAAAATAGCCTGAGTCGAGTCCGTGCCCATCTTATCATGTGATAAGTTGCATTCTCTGCTCCACCTACTGGTTGCTTGTTGCAAGAGATTCCAGTGTGAAATACTGCAAGTAATAAACCTGTGAGGTGGCAACTGTGGGACTTCCAAAATAAATTCCATTTCAAAAATACAATTCTCTTTATTTCAGGTTTTAAAATGTACATATGTATAACAGTGTTTTCCTTGTCTGTTTTTACCTTAACAGTCTGATAAATTATGACTTTATGATGAACGTGATAAAAATTGCCGTATATATTTAACAATCCTTTGCCTTTGTTAAGAATATTTCTTATCATTTTTTTATTAGTAATACAATAGAAATAACTGTGTTGATATATTTTTAAATAGTTTTAATCTGTTTTATTATGAACTGCATTGTAATTTCTTATTGAGACATGAAATTTACAATAATTAAGTTTTTCTTATTAGTCCACAATCACAGTATGATATTTCCACTATGGTGGTAATGATCCTTTTTTTTAGTTGTCATTAATAAACTGCTTAGTAAATATAGTTTTCCATTATAAACATGTTTACCTATGTAAATAATCTTTCTATATCCCTATAGTTCCCATTTCTGTATTAACAAAATTCACTATGATTACACAGGATCTTACTTCTGCTCTTTGTCTTCGCAAGGCTGACATTTGTAGTAAGGGCCGTCCTTTGCAAAATGCTGACAAACGGCCTTTAAAGTCAATGAAAGGTAGAATCGCTGAATGCTTTGATGGCGCTTTGCAGAAGTGCGTATGAAGGGCCCATATTTGTTGGAACATGTGGTTGCATCATTCCTGTCACTGGTATTTCAGAACTTCCAAGACATTTTGCAGTTGGTCTTTGTCTTACAATGATCATTAGAATTAGGTGTATAATGGACTAAATCCACCGATCCAGTATCAAGTATTGTTTAAGTGTCTGCTGACAGAGCAAGAAGCACCGCTGAGGTGAGTCTGTGAGTGGGAACAAGTCTGCCGGCTGCTGCTAGCACTACTGCTGCTACCCAGGTGGAGGACCTGCCAGTCCACAGTGTGGTGTGGAACAGAAGGTGGTGGTAACTGAAAGGTGACAGAACAGGAGAAGTGGTGGAAGGAGCAGAGTGGTGTGTCTTGTAAAGACATTGAGATCAGGAGAAGATTCCTATGGAAACGGTCTTGCCAGTACCACAGCTGAAAAAGCCTTTTGCCATTACAATTTCTCCTGTCACTGAGAAAAAATGATTGGAGAATTGGAAGAGTTCCTTTTACCCTGTACTTTTTCCCATATCTTCACCTTTCTTGTGTTTCTAAACAGATAAACCTCACTTAGTTTCTGTCAGAGAACATGGACATACAGGTAGTCAAAAAGACACAGCTCTTTGTAATATAATGTCTACAAAAGGTTGAGAGCTGTGTCACACAATTACAGAACAGTATTTTGACATTATTGAGAATGTGATATTATACATGCATCACTTAAGCTTAAGTTTATCATTGCTCTGGCTGGTGGAATGAGCCCCAGCCTCATTTCCAAACCTTGACTTCCTGCTCTGTGTAAATCATGCTGAGATTAGATGACTGGTCCTCTCTTCTGTGAGATCTTCTGTTCTGTCTGAACAGATGGAACTATTGAGCCCTTGAGAAAAATTAATCATGCAGTTATGTGTGTATGCCTACTCTTGATTTTTTGTACAGAATCTTCTTTCTGTTGAGCCTTGATCAATTAGAAGATTTGACTGGGTCAGAGAGAAGGCTCCTCTGGTCCAGTGTCCTATCTTTGACATTGGCCAATAGCACTTCCCCAATAGGGAAGAGGAATAAAATGGGGCAACAGGGCAATGCAATGACATATCAAGAATACTCTCTGGGTTTCCAGTAATCAGTAGTTGAAGGACTTGTCGTTTTTTGTTGTAGAACTTTCCAATTTTGGACTATTAAGATGTTCACTTTCTGCCTCTGTATTCCTCCAATTCCTACCTCTCTTAATGCTCAGAGAAGGAATAACCTGAACAAAGAGAGTGTGATATCTAGGTCCATAACACTAGCACTCAAATTGTACTTCCTTGGAAGACCAAGTTCAGTCATTCTCCTTGCAACATTGTTTTGCAGAATGCCCAGTTCACAGCATATGCCGTCTTTAGTATTCTGTCACAGGAGAATATGCAACTACAAAATGCCTGATTCTTTCTCCACAATTTGGTGAGCTTCTGTGGATTGCCTCTTCCACTTCAAGCAACACTAAAGTCTGTCACTTTTCAGTTCTCTTTAGCAATGTGACAATTTCTCTTGATATTCTTTGGCAGTTCGTGAACAGATACTGCTCATAGCTCCAAGGTAATATAGAGCTGCAAGAGAAGAACAAAGCCCATGTGTAATAATAAGCCCTTTTTGTCATAAAAGTTTCAAAACCTATGAAATTTCTTTTAGAAACTGCCAGTAACAAGACATGAGTTAGCTTTTGGATTGCAGTAATTCCTTCAGTTTTCAATGTTTTCAGTTTTTTCAGTTTTCTTGAGTGTGTCATTGTCTCTCTGTTGAGTCAACATTAGATATGGCCAAGGTTTGGCTAGATATGGTTGAGTCAAGGTTTAGATATGTGGCTGGTATTTGCCCATAATTATTCCCATTGAGTTAATGCATTGGAAAGGATTACTTGTAGGGATATAACAGCTGGTGCTGTTATAAGTGTTTTTAATGGAACTAGTCTTGACTGAGATAACCCTTTCCAGGGAGACATAAACATATGAGACAATGACTCTTCAATAGTTTAGCACTATAGAAAACAATTTAAAAAAAACACCATAAGAATAATATTCTGAGGGGAGGAAGGAATTGTTAGCATCGAGTAACAGTGAAAAGTTCTAATTCAAGCAATGAGAACCAAGTTTTTCTGTTCTTACTCTCGCTGTGTAACACCCATACTCCATAAGCAATTCCACTTCAGAATAATGGGAGTAATTTAGAAAATTTCTGTGGACTCTGGATTAGGACTTTTTTGTATAAAGGGAGCAAAAATATGTCCCAAGGTTGCTTTTCAGACCAGTTTTGTTTGTAGTTATTGTAGAACTCAGAATTCTATCACTTTTATCAATTGTATCAGTCATTATTCCATGTTCATCAGTTCAAAAATGAAAATATTTTAAATTCAACTTTTATTCAGTAGTAAGGCTTTTTTAAAATGTTTTTTTCTGTCAACAGAGATGGCAATTCATAAGCATTACACTGACTATGTGTCCCCTTTTTACGCTACTGGAAATCGGGAGTTAATTATATTGAACTTACAATTGCACTTACATTAGGTGTAAATGTTCTAAGTGAGGAAGAAAAAAAGCCACAAAATCCTTCCTGAAGCAGGCTACTGAATATTCAGAAGACACAACTGATTAATATGCTTCTAACCTAATGTACTGTCCTGTAAGAATTTGAAAAACAATTGGTCTAAAATGGCACTGTTTGACACCCACTCTGTCTCTGGACACCTGGCAGTTTTATTCTTCTAAAGGTGAGGACTCAGTGGATAAAGCTCTGGCCTTTGATCTTCAGATCCACAGTTTAAGAGACAAGGCTTCAAGTTTGGTCATTTGAGCTTAGTCCCGAGTGAACCGTCCACATCACAAAATGATTATACATAATTTGTTACTATTGGCAGTGTCTGTTCAGGAAAGGCCAAGGACTGAGCTAGCATGAAGAATGAATTAGCTCTTACCTTTTACATTTTATTTCCTCCCTCTTTACTGTTGTAATTTTATTATCCTGTCTCTAAAACATTCAGGGGATGGAATTATCATTCATTATAAGTACTAATACTTCCTGAAGATGAACTAAAATGGTTAATCTTTTTTTTAATATAGGTGCCCCAATCACTGAACATCCCTACCTATCCATGGGTCTTTAATATCCACTCATGACTTCTCTGCCAAGAAGTCAGATATTTCTGAGTACTTTCCAAAGCTTGTACCATAAAAAATCCCATTTAAATTAAAGAGTAGAGAGTGAGCTTTCCTAGCTGTCAGGCAGGCTTGCAGCTACATTTAAATACTATTAATATATAAAGCACTTCATGCTGTAGTGTTCTGTTTTTATAAAATATTCTTTCCAAAGGATTCTCAGTTTGCATTAAATCCTTGTTACAGTACATGAGACAGGTATGTTTGATCAGCAAGCCTTCTTCGTGTATTCACTTCCACGTTGGAAGCCAGATGTATCAGTCTATTCACAGGTATTCACTATAGGAAAATCATTCAAGTCTTGTGCCTCATGGGGCACTATACACACAATCTCAGTTCACTTGAAAGGAATCTCAGTTAATGTTGCTTAATGTTTCTGTCAAAAAGAAGGACAAAGTAAGGTAAACTGAAAGCAGCCAGTAACTGAGCTGCTTGTGATTCTGGAAGACAATTGTGCCTGCACAAAGAAAAATGTTTATGTCTAGAAGGTTAGTTTTACCAGGTCTGAATTCCAAAAATGACCTTTAAATGATTTGCACACACAATCAAAAATCTTTAGCTCTCTTAGAGTCTAAGTGCAGCTCTTGCCCTTTGGGATTGCTCATCCTGGCAATACTCAGGACTGTAATTCTGCTACTTAAGACAGTATTATGTGATGTAAGAAGAAGGCAAGTGCTGGAAGCCAACATACACCTCCAGAATCTATCTGGTGCACTCTGCCAAAAACACTTAGTGACAAAGCTTACAACTTCTGTAGATTTTCTTGTTTTGCTCATGTACTTTTTAATCAACCTTTCTTTTTTCTCTGAAAAGGGGTGGTTGTCTCCCTGGAGAGGGCAAGTACAGCTAAAGCCAAAACTAAGATGGCAGGCATGGTGATCTTCATGCCCAGAAAAGGGTAACTCCATAGGCTAAAGAGCAGTGGGAAGAGAATTGGGAAAGGCTATCTGCTGACACCATAACCTACCTCCTGTAAGAAATAGATAGTTATGCACCATTTCAGATATATTTTTCCCTAGTGTCAGTGAACAGTACTTCCTTCCCATTCACTGTTCTCATAAGTCTCATTTTAGCACAAGTAGTAAGTCAAAGTGCTTCTGACAGAAATCAGTAACTTCTCACTTTGCCTCACTTCCCAGAAAAAGAGACAGTCACATCCCATTTTGTAAAGATAGTGAGTGAATGAACTTTAAAAATAGAAGAAATTGTATAATTTTAAGTATATAGTATATATAATTATTATTAAATATATTTTTATATAAAATTATAATATTAAAATATTTATAATTCTGTGACAGTATTGCAAACCCTATTTTTCCTAAAGGCTGCTTAATATAAATTCATTTCAGTTTGTTTGATAACTGGATAACTGTGCAAAGAAATGGGAAAGAGTTTACAATGAAAAATCATGTCATTAGAAAAAGCTTAGCACACAACAGAATGAATTTAAAGTTTGGGTGCTGTTTTGAGACTGATCCTATGCAGGCTTGGTTTTTAAAGGCATATCTGTATAGACATGGTGATATTTCTCAGAGTTTGTTCTAAATTGCTTACTAGCAATTTAACCACTAGCAATGTCACAGCATATGCATAATGGCATCTCTGTATCTACCAAGTATTACAGTATTTAGCATCTCTGCATCTAGCATTAGTCATTTAAAATCCACTGGCTAGAAGGTTCCTGTACTTAAGCTGTCTTTTTCAGCATCTGAATTGCATAATCTCTATTTGTGTGGATTTTTTCTGGACAACAAACTTCTTGCTCAACTCCTGTGGGCAGGATTAATGGCAGAGTTTAAAGGACAAGCTGTGTGATCTATCAAAAGTGTACACGCTGAGATCTTAGAAAAACATGGCCACATTTGGTGTATTACTGTCAATTGGGGTGGCAAAAGGGTTGGATTGCTGCAGGGTCAGAAAACTAGTAAGAATTTGTTATATATTGAATGTTGGTTTTGTGTATGATGTGGCACACATATTTAAGAAAAAATCTGTATTGCAAGGAAATTAAAATGTAGTGCAAATATCAGCTAAATAGCTCACACACAGAGCCATATCCACGCACACTTACACAAAGTGGAAGTCGGTTGGCATTCCTGAAATTGTTACTGGGATAAATGTGGTTGATGTGTAGTAGTCCATCTGGTTTTTGTACATGTTTGATGTGGTGTACGGTCTTGCTCAGGTGATTTTTGATACTATTTTATCAGAACAAGTACATGCTAAATAAGAGATAGGTGCATAAGAAGAGAGGTTAGGAATGGTATGGGAGAAGTCATGAAGAAAAAATACCATACATTTTTAAACAGCAAACCTTCGTATTGGTTCAGAAGTAGCACTGATGGTATCCTTGCTTTAATGAGACTTCAAGATGAGTGATGTACACAGCAATTCTTTTGTTTTTCAGCTCTTTGGCAAGTGAATAATATAATGGTAAAATTCTTTCATTAACTTGCACAATTTATCCAATTTCAATATCTTGTTTAACACCTAATATATACTGTTAATTTGGGAATTGTGTCTGTCCTGCAATGGACATGACGAAAACTGTATTAACTTCCCCCATCTTTTGTTTTCTTTACTTCCAGTTTTTCTATTTCAACGATCCTTTAACATAAATCTCGGTATTTTCATTTTTTCTTATTACATCACCATTTTTTAGTCATTTCTGACTACCTTTACTAATCTGACTAATGTGGCTCTTTTCTCCCTTCTTTATTCTTTCCTGTATGCAATACTATGGCCATTCATTAAACGTTCACCTCATTGTTTATTGGTCTCATTGAAGAGAGCTTTGTTAAACACACTGCCACTTTCCAAGGTTTCGGTCATTGTTTAATCCTATAGGATTACTACAGAAAATTGTTTAATAAATCTGCCAGAATATATATCTGCGAGGGAAGATTCACCTGTAAGCACAATGCAACAGATGTAAGAAACAATGAAAAGCAATGAAATGTTACTCTGTTTAGTTGCACATATGTATTTTTGGAAAAGTGAATGACTGAATTCTCTAGCAATTATTTTGTTAACAAAGGAAATTTCCATATGATTTCCACCTATATCTGTTTTTTATATATATATCCACTATATCTGTTAACAAGGGCTTCTCCTGTCATCTGATACATTGCTGTAGTTACCTTTTGGTGTTACATATTCAAAGATACTAGATAATATAATTACAAGGACTTTTCTCAATCCAGTGAGAAAAAACATGATTTTCTAGTTGATATTTTTATCAAAGCTAATCTTTTCCCTTATGACAATGACTGCAGGTAGACTTTTAGGTTTAAAGTTTTAAACACCAGATAATTAAATAAGTATTTTAAGGCTCTGAAAACTTCTCACAGGCATAAATAATTTTATCTTCAAAATCACACTATGAAGTAAGTAAATACTCTCTGTGTGTTCACATATAGTTATTGAGACATGGAAGAATGAATCCCCTTCAGAGTGACTTCAGACTAAGTTCTTTAATTCCCATTTCTACAGGGTAGTTGTAGAAACAGGTTGGTTTTCAGAGATTCCTAGAATTTGTACATGATCCCGTGCTCACTCCAGCACTTCTTAGAGGAAAAATAGTAACAGCAGTGGAATATCCCGTTCCAATTTTTTAAATAAAGTCATTCAGTAAGTTAAAATGTATTTTTCTGCTTGTTTTGAAATCGAAAGTAAAGTTATCAGTCAGTAAGAGAGCTTTGAATGCTCTGTCCCTGTTTTGCGTCTTCATCATAAGTGTATTGTTTCCCATGCCATCACTCAGTCATGCAAAGTATTACGCCTGATCTAGTCAAGTCATCAAGAGCCTGCATAAGAATTAGATTTGACAGGGTAACCTCAGTCAGAGAGAGAATCAATGAAAGGTGGATACATTTTTGGGATGCCTCTGCATTTGCTGGGCTGCTGTGCTTTGGATATTGTGTCACAATGCATTAAACTAAAGGCTGATTTCTCTTTAGTCTTGTTGCCTAAATTACCCAAGCAGTTAGTACCTGTTTGGACACTCAATTACAGTTCTGTTTCCTGCAGTTGAACTTTGTGCCTGTGCAGGTTTAGAGGTTGATTTTATGGTCTGTCCAGGATACTAGACTTGAATGTTTCCTTAACACCTCATTGTATAGTCCATAAAATTGCAGCCTGATGTACTTACAAAAGTGCATTTAAAATGTGATTGCACTGTTGTTTTGATATCAAGCAAACATTTCACAGGTGAAAAGGACTGAACCAAGCTTTACAATCTGAAGGCAGAATAACAATAATTAATGCTTCCATTACTCTGTTTAAACAGAATGTATATTAAGCAGAAGACAGGTAATTAATCCCAGTTGAAAGAATATACGCGACTCATCACTCATTTATGAATTCTTCAGTCTCTGCATGAAAGCAGTATCTCAAACAAAGCTAAAATACCTTAGATATAATAACAGGCTAGGTCCTCCGGTTCTTATTTAGGTGAAATTCTTGAGAGTATATTTTTACAAGGATTACAGGATCAGGTCTAAGGAGTAGCATTAGCTCAGTGAGAACTGAACCTACATTTATAAAGCTGGGTGACATTTTTCCTGTTGTCAGCCATGTAAGAAAATTTTATCTCCAACTGGAATGTTGTACCACACTTTGGTGTTTTTCCTGTATCTGAATAAGGTTTACACTACGCTTAATTATTAATATAAAAATATTACTTTAAAAATCACAGCATATTCCTAGTAGAATACGTACTAATATAGCTTAAATATTTTGATGTTTCAAGTTTGAGTTCATGGACATAGTTTTATTATACTTGTTGCTAGAACAGTATTTGCAGAATTTTTATAGATGGATGTTTCCCCAGTAAACTTCACACTAAAGATATTATCCTTTAATTTTCACTACATACGGAATATTCTGACAGCCTGTAATAAACTAGTCATTTAGAAGTTTTAAATCCCTTTTGTTTTACAGGCAGGATTGCAGCATCACATAAGCACATTTTTTCCTTGTGAATCATTAATGTTTTAAGGTATTTCTTCTACCTCCTAGAGAAACTATATCTGGGGATTAACAAGATTGTTCACTGGAATTCATGTGGAAGCATAACTGCAGTAGCTGAGAAATGATCATGTTTCCTTTTAGTTCTCAGCAAGAGTAATTGAATGTTGAATATCTTACTAAACGCTGGACTGTGACAGTGTGTTAACACTCCGACTATCTCCTAACAGCAGGGCAATTATTTGCTGAGTGGGATTTTTATAAATCCCCTGGCAGTAGTATGTCCTGATAATTATGATGAAGTGCACTGGTCAGTGTTGATTCAGCAATCCCATCTCTAGCAAATATTTCATTCACAGCTCTCCTTCATGCTTTTACTTTTATGGCTTTTAAAGATATCTTACCTCTCCTCTCAGCTTGCTTAGTTTTCTTACAAATTACAATGGAACAAAAAAGGATTTTCAAGTTAAGTCCCTATTTTGTTGAAGTCTCTTCCTTCTTGTTTAACTCCTCGTTAAAAGACCAGAATGAGAAAGGAGGACTTTATTTAGGTTCTTATTGTGACAATCACTTCCAAAGCCTTCCTCCCTCAAAGCTATTTTATTCAAGACTAAATGCCTGTTAAATGCAACATTTATATTCATTATATATATTGATTATTTCAGACTTTCAGTGTTGATATGGAAAAGCAATTAAAATAAAGCATACCTTTATTATTGTTTAGTTAAATTGCAGTAAAAAATATTTTAAAGATATGAGGATACACTTTCTATTGACTTCATACTTATATTTTATCTCCACCTCAACTTCAACGATTTTTAATTTTGTATGTGTATAATTATTTGCAGTGCAGTAGCTATGCTGTATCTATTAGGGCATATTTTATTTGGAATCTTATATGTAGAATTTAGAAGCTCAGTCAAGAAAAAAGAAAGAAGAATAACAAATAACAGAAGAATAACAATTAATTCATAAATAAAAATTGCAGAATCTAAACTGTTCACATTTTATTATACCACTTGGGATCTGAGGAACTATCTAGCATAATCAACACAGCCTTCTGTTTCCCTTTCTACCTGCCTCTTTTTCTTTCCTTGCTTCCTTCCTATCTATTTCTTTTGCTGCTCTCTTCCTTCATAGTTTAACTTTCAAGACAAGCTTCTTAGAAATGTCTTTGTTGTATTTGGGGAAAAAACAGTTAAGTCTGTCTCTGAAAGACAAAAATGGATATTCTACAGCATAGACTAAATAGAGGATTAGAAGTGGAAGCAATACACAATATATATATAAAAAAGCAACCAATCTTTTCTTTGCTAATGTTCATTAAATTAATATTTGTTTTCTTATTAGTTTTTTTCTTTCTTTATATGCCGCCATTAATTATAAAGATAAGAAAATGATTAGGAGGAAACTAAATGATAGAGTGTTAGAAATGCAAAATGATTCAAAATATTAATGTAATGCTAAGGATGACTGGGTAACAAATGGTACATTTGCCAGTATGCTTGACCTGACACAATTAATATTCCAGGTCATGCTTGGGTTTCCATGATGGAAGGTCTGAGGCAGAGAATTCTAGGGGAAAAATATATCTATTGTATAACTCATTTCTCTCTTCCTTTTTTATTTTTTATATTTTCCCTGACGAGTCAGAAATGCAGTCTTAAAAAAAATAAAAATTTGTGCTTTCACACCTCATTTGCCATATTCACCACTGGGCCACCATTCACCAGAAGGGCTTGATGCAAGGAGGTCAGTAAGAAGCTATTAGCAGTGTGCCCTCCTGAGATTTCTTTGGTCTTATTGAGGTAGAAGTTAGCATGACAGTACTGCAAATAACACTGTTGTACGTTTTTTAACAGTTAGCACAGATTTCCCCATAGTGTTTGTCACTTTAGAAAATTGTTCCTAGAAGTGAAGTCCAAGAAACCTGGCTTTGACAGAGACCCTTCTTAGTTGTGAAGAACATGGCTATGGGAAAATGTGTCCTTCTCCCTGCAGACAAGAGGAACTTTTTGTAACCTATCACAATTTGTTGGAAACGAACATATTTTCTTATGGACTAAAGGTGGGAAAAACAATGGAATCAAAGTATGAGGTAATATCTCAAGACAGATACTCTTCTACCATTGAAAAAGCAGTATTAACTACAGTGGTTTTGTAGTGGAGAGCATGTTGTGTAAAGTAGGGAAGAGGTAATACTTCTAACACATTCTACTGATCTCAAGAAGATATGCAAATTTGTGAAGTACCAAAGGCTTTGATCTCCCAGATTCTTAGATTTCTTCAGACTGCCAGCTCCCTGCAGAGGACACAGGGAATAGGGCATCCATTAGCACATAGCACGTGTGCAAGGAATTACAAAAATAAGACTGATTTGCAGAGATATTTAAAAATGAATGGAAGTGATCTTGCCAGATGTTGGTCTGAACCGGAAAGTAGGATTAAACTCATTCCCTTTTCTCTCCTACCAAACTTTGCCAATTTTAAATCTAGGCCTAAAACCTTACCATGAACCTTGGGGAATTTAAAGTAAATTAGTATTAATTTTATCTATCTATATAGTAACTCTGCTGATTACTCTCCTACTCTTCCTGTTTGAATACTTGAACATATATAATTAAAATGTAAAGTAATTAACAAGGATTGCTTGAAAAATTATTTAATAATGCACCTCATAATTAATTTTGACCTAGATCTTATGAAGAGTTTCAACTGTAGAAGAAGCAACTTTTAAAGTGTACAATAGGCCTCACTAAAACTCCAAAACTGTTTTCATATGTTGTAAACTATCTGTATGTTTAACCTGATAGTATGTAAAAAAAGAACAAAAGGTGGCTTTTTGTTAAGACACGTTTTCAACAATAATAATACAAAAAGGCTCAATGGATTCCCACACCTATAATGGCTAATTGTTTTGTCATTAAAAGTGCTAAAAGCCAATCCTGTTTGTGCACCTTGAGATTTTCAGCAGCATTTCACAGTGTTTGAACCCTTTATGAACTACAGTTTTTTCTACTGCCAAGCATTTAAATGAAGAAATGCTAAGCAGACTATACATAGTATTTCAACATGGATTGCAAAATGCAGTTTCAGAAAGCCATTATACTCATAGAGAAATTTATGCTTGCTCCAAGTATGACTAACAGAAGGAATGCCATTTCTTAGAGCACAAACGGCAGATTACTTTGAAGCTACACCTGCTTCTAATTCTTCAGAGAAAAAAATGTTTACATCTTTTAAGATCTTGTATTTTTCCACTCTGAGGAAACAAAAGCAGAAAACCCCAAACCTGTGCTATGTAGATTGATTTTTTGTTGTTGTTAAAATTTTCTGCCCAATTTTCTCTTCAGCTTTTTGTATTATTATTATTTTATTTTTTAAGAAAAGGCTTACAAAGAGGTGTAAAGTTTGGGCAAATGCAACCCTGATCAGGATTTGCTACTGTTCAACAAATCCATGCCTTCCCATTTCAGAGGGTTGTTATTACTCCATAGTGGTTTATTCCAGAGTATCCTGATTCTCAGTGAGGGACATAGAGATGTTTTTCATATGGAAAACATTTGCATTTTCAGTGACATTGTAGTTTTCTAAAAAATATGTGTTTCATGGATATACTGGGAGAGAGCATTAGGAGAATCTGTAACTTTATGAGATACTTATGTGAGTAAGAGCCAGATATTTAAGGTGCAGCTGGATTTTACATATCGTACAGGTGGGCCTGCAATTTGCATTCACTCCAGTGATTCTGCTTGCCTGCCATTTGAAGGATGGACCCCTGCCATTTTATTTTGGCATCCTGAGAAGCTGAAAGAACAGTCAGTGGTCATTTGGCACGTACATTTTTCTACCTATCTATAATTTCTGCTTTCTACCTTTCTATTCATGTCTGCTTTCCCATTACACATTTAGACCGAGAGTGTAGCTGAATAGTTTATGGTGTTTGCGCTAAGAGGGAAGCAGGTAACAGAGGGCCAACATAAATGGTCATTAGGGCCAGATCACTTACAGAGTTGAAGAATATAGCCCACAAAATTTTGAGTAGCCCTACAATATTTCAAATAAGATACCATCTCTGAATATTTGTGCCCATTAAACATTGTTTTATATGGACCTAGATTAACTGTTTTGACCCAAGAAATCGGAACGTCTCAGTAGGATATGTTAATGAAAAATGCATTAGAGCTAATTGGGGAGTGTTCCGTCCTCTCAGCCCCAAGAGATTAATACTTTATGAGGAGGCTCATGTCTCTACTTAGTTTTCTCATAGGTCCTCAGTAGTGTTCCAAAGGAGAAATGCAAGCACTTACTTTTTTTCTTACCTTTCCCTGCATCATGAAACTGATTTCTTTTCCTACTATTTTTATTCAATACTTCTTAGCAATTAAAATTTTGATAGAAGCAAAGGACAAAATATTTTGATGGAGCAAAACTACTTTAGAAGTCTTAAGAATACTCAGACTATACTGTTCTAGAAAATATAATTATCCTTAAAGCAACTTAGAATCTTTCCTTTTTGGCAGGTGTATTTTAAGCGTAGATTGTCTCTTTTATAGGAGATTTAGTGGCTTTGTGCAATATGGTATAGGAATTCTCATGTTTAACAGTTGGTAATTAATTCATTAAACTCACATATGTCTATCTGAGAATTGTTTATATACAACTGATAAAATCCCTACATTTATAGGAATTATTTAGGAACAGTCTGTCACATAATTTTTGCTTCCTAGATTTTCACAGATTGTTAATAACAGAGATTACTAGTTCCGAATTTGAAATATATGCTTTATATGTTACATTAAATCACATCACTGATGCAGTTAATGATGTAGCCTGAAAAAAATGAAATATCAAATTCAGTGAAAAATTAATTTTTCAGTTTAATCCACAATTCATAGATTTTGATTCTAATTTTTGTTTTTCACAAGTTTTATACTATTAAAACTAAACACATTTGAATAGTTGAAAGAATTTAATGTGACCATTGTGTTGGAAAAAAGAAATAACTGGGTTTTGGTATTCCATAAATTTTCTTGTATTTCCCCTTAACTAATCACTCAGTTTTACTTTTAAAAATGCTGCAGCTGCCACTGTCTTTGTCCATATTGTGAGCCAGCTAGCACAGAGTTTAAAGGGACAAGAGTTATGTTCCCTTGCATAAGCATTTATTTTAAGTGTGTGTTTGGAAATAATAGGTAATATATATTTATTCCTATTGTGTGTAGAAATTTAAACTGGAATTTAAATTAAACTTTAAATTTCAAAACAAGTACAATATTTTGCCTTTAAAACTAGATGTAAATTTGTACACCTTTAATTATTTTTTAGGGGAAAACTGGCATGTTTCTTTGATTACTGTTATGGTGGAAGATGGAATGTTACCTAAAGAACATGGGGGTTTGAGATGCAGGAAGCTCCTTCTTCCATAAAATGGAAGTTACCCCGATTTGAAGAGCTGAAACCCAGATTATACATTACATTATCCTAAATAAACCCCTTTGTAACTGTAACACGATGCCCAAAGATGCATTTAGACTATAGATCTATCCCATGTCAGTCATCAGCAGAAACTTTCTGTAGAACTGTGTATTATGTCATTTTTTTTAAATTGGTTTGATTCATAGAATAAATGCAAGAATGAGTTCTAAGTCAGTTGTAGTCAAAGATAACCCCATCTCTGCTCAGATTGCAGGCATCTACAATTCGCCGTTCAGAAAATCCCCAGATCCAATGGAACTGCTGCTACGGAAGTCAAAGCCATTGAGCCACAGACGGCAGCAAATGAAGAGTCCCTTTGCCTATGAGCTCTATGACTGGCCAACATGTAAAAGGCCTCCAAGTTTCCCCACAGCACAGCCTCTGCCGCCTATTGGCAGACAGAAACCTCAGGTAACAATTTTCAGTGTCTCTGAGGCAGCTTTGGTTCATATCTTTTATTATAGAATATCTCGAGTTGGATTATCGAGTCCAAAAATCCCTTTTGTGGATATGTATTTTATATATAGATCTAATGCTTCCATTCGGGATATAAAGACTCTGAAATTAATTTGTCTTAAAGGAAAACTAGGTGGTGTGTAAAAACAAGGAAATACGATTCTTTAGACTTTGCTTTTGTCCTTTGGGTGGAAAAAATGTAATTTCCAATATTTCAAAGGGAAAACCTGATATAATTGAGTCTCAATATTATGATTCATTAGAACTAGAAGACTTAATTTCCAACCTTAAGTCAATTAAAAAATAGGAGAAATGAAAGGTAATGGGACAAATTGACCAGTTGTAATAACTTTTTCCTCTATTTTTGCAATTGCTTTCCATATGAAGGCCAAGAGACATCCTCTCAGTATAGAATAGCTCCTGCTCTTTTGTGTCCACTAGCTGTATGTCAGCTTTAATTACAGAAAATTCTACATTTTGCTCTGCATCACAGCCAAGTTGTCCAGCTCCCATTCTTAACTGTCATGGTCTCAATTTTAATTTCAGTTGATGTCAACATATGTTGCAGATAGCTAATTTCCCCTCTTCTGTAAAGTAGTGGAGATCTCTGAGATAATGCATCAGAGTGAACATCCAACAAGATGGCAAAACAGCTTTTTGCCACCTTATTATCAAAACCTACTGGGAATATGCCCAATATATACAGCAGACAGACATTTGAGACTTTTCTCTTCCTCACTTGATGACTATACAATGACATGTAGCTTTTGCCAGTGAATGCCCAATACAGTCACTTTTGGGATAGAAGTATTCTGTCTTTTCCTCTGTTCTGAGAAATTTTTCAGTTTGCCCAATCTACTGAACCTTCTGTGTAGATCAGGCATACACTTTCAGTGCTAGTTTGACTTTGAATG
The DNA here is from genome assembly GCA_033124195.1 of Coracias cyanogaster. Lineage (NCBI taxonomy): Eukaryota > Metazoa > Chordata > Aves > Coraciiformes > Coraciidae > Coracias > Coracias cyanogaster. The sequence goes on from JAVSBS010021573.1 coordinate 54,943, forward strand.
ACCACAACGTCTTCAGACCCTCTTACACATTTTTTTTTTTTGTACTACGTCCTATATTCAAATTTTCTCATCCATATTTTTTTGCTTAGAAAGAAAATACTTCTAAATGAGTCCTTACAAGTAACTTTCACTGAACACATTCACACTGAACACAGTTTGAACTGCTGCTGGGTTCAAACTATGTGTGGCTATCTGCCACAGTTTCCCTGTGCTGTATTCATTGCACCCACATTGTTATTTAGTAGGGACAGCCATGGGCGTACTGGCTAACTCACACGGAAGAGGCTTTTCTCACCTTTATGTTATGACTGACTCGTTCATAGCAGGACAAGTCTGTATTGGTGGTAGGACGTCAAGGCAAAGGTGGTTGGTTTAGAGCACAAGAAGAAGATGCAGGCCTGGCAGAATACCTCTGGAGAAGTAGAGGTGATCCACACAGAGATCCATGCTGCTTATAACAGTAAGGATAAAGTCCAAGGCAGTTTTCCACCTTTGTCCTTCCCTCCTTATGTTCTCCTTACCTTAACTGCTTGAACTTCCTTATTGAACAAACCCGTTGACTCATGTTACAATTGATACAAGGTTTGAGCCAACAGTCTGGGTGATCAGGGAGTTCGGAGCTGAGATAAATATGACACTATGGCTTTACTTTCTGGGACCAAAAGGTCTGTGGCAGTCTTTCAGTGGGATGTTCCTGAATGCACTGTCCCTCAGGATAGGGGGAAAGAATTTGTCCAGTGGACACGGTACAGGAATCATGCTTTTAAATAAAGAGGGAACTCACAGGTTTTCCATTGTTAAGTTGCTCTTGCAAAACCGCTTTATGGTATACAAAGTATCTTACAAGCTTCTCTTTGGATTTGGAATATTTTATAGACCTTTCTAAGTTCAGATGCACTCGCAGCAGTTGTGCACAGATAGCCTTTTAGAGCAAACCAGAAGGGTTCTGTTTATTTTCTGCACCTCAAAGAGGGAATTTACTATATAATACTTTAATCCTTTCAGCACCCTGGGATGTACACTGTGGGGTAAATTTTCAAAGCACAGCGCGTGGATTTAGCTGCGCGACTCTTATTGATGTTAATGGGAGTCACACGGCTAAATCCCTGCACAACACTTTGACAATTTAGGGTTGTGTGTCTAAGAAAAGGACACTGGTTTGAGCTGATGAAACAGCTGGAAATGAAAACCCATCAGAACACACCATCCTGAAAGTTGTCTGGTGTGACAATAAGGAATTTAATTACTAGATATACTTGTGTCCTAGTTCTCTGTGGTAGCACTTTTTGGCACCAAGCTTCTTCTAGTATTTGTCAGGCCCACTGTGAGTCACTTCTTACTTAACTGTTCTTTCAAGTATCTTTGTGTTGCCCATAGAGTTGGATATTTTATATAAGAATTTCAATTATATATGTTTAAAAAAACAAAAATGAGCTATCTACCAGCTTTCTCTGAAGGAAATGGGGATTTAACATTTTATAGGTAAGCTCTCTGTATGTAAGATAGTGTAATTAAAGGAAAAGTTTTAATGATGCTTATACATCAGTTAGATCTATAATTTTTATTACTGAGTTAACTAGAATTACAGTTTGATGGAAACACAGATAATGCTAAAATTAGTAATCTGTTCATTAAAGGCATTAATTACAGAGAGCACATTGCCATTTTTAGGGGATTTTTTGCATTCTGTTAGCTCTCCTGGAATAGGGGCAGTGAAGAATATATGATTTCATGTAGATCATAATTTTTATCATGAGTTCCTGATTTTATGGTAAAGTAGTAAGAATGCTGATCTGCTAACATTTATTTGGCAGGCCAAGCAGTAGCAAGAACATTTATGCTACTCAGTACAAATTCCAAACATAGAACAGAGAGTTGTGTGAGTCGCTTTCAGGGTGAAACCTGTTGGTTGACTCCCTCCCTCCCTTTACCAGCCCCTCTTCCTCCCCAGGAAGATTTCTGTTTTGAAGCAGGATGCTTGAAATGCTTTCAGGCGCTGCCAATTTGAAAACATTTGTAAGCACCATCCTACTACAGATTCCACAAATCTCAAGGTTAACCTTGTAAAATGGAAATAGGTAAATGGAATTTTTAGAGGTCTTGTCATCTTAGATATATTCCTTAGGTGCCTATTGCTACATAAGGTTCTTCAAATACCTGAATCAGAGGAATGGAAAATCTGCAGGGAATGTTTAGAATTATCTTAATATGGTAACATATACACTCCACTTTCATTAGTGACAACATGGCTTTGCTTGAGAGACCTTTGCTTAGTTACAGCCTTTTCCCCTTCCTCCCATTTGTAGTTGGACTCTATTAGTTTCATTTGAACTATGGATTGAAAAAGAGTTAGAAGGTCTTAGAAATTAAAGATGGAAAAAAATCCTTGCTTGGCTACCTTGATTTGGCCCTTGCTCTGGTGGAATAAGAGTCAATATTTTACAATTAAGAGGAAATACTATATTCTTAAAGACCATTCCTAAAAGTAAATGTATTTGTCTTGATATTATTTGACAATAGTACATTTATTTTTTCTTTGTTCCATATATCCACTTCATGCAAACATCTTACAACACAGAGTATTCAGTTTTTGTTACACATTTTAAACATTTTTAATAACTTGATCATCACATATATATTACTAGAATATTGCTTACTAGTTTTAATGAACTGTTCTAGTATTAATTATTCTCTCAAAGGTGATAACACTGCATTCTGTTTTTAAAGACTTTTTGTGGTCATATTGAATGAATCTATTTTTTTTCACAGGCTTACAAAGTAGAAGCAAGAAAATATCTGAAAAAAGTGTAAATAATATCCTCACTTGCTTACTAGGACCTATAAAAAGATCTCCAGATCGTGGTGCTGTGCCTTTAAAAAGTAAAGTTCCAATAAAAATCCATTAACTACTTTCAAATATAGCAATCCTCCTGTCCAGCTGTGAAAAGTACTAGATGATACTTATTTGCCATTTGTGTTATTTACGGTCCATGACTTTTATGGTAACTGGTTCCTATTATTGGTTTCTATTAATGTAAAACATAAGTGAACATAAATGAGGCGTGAATCATTTCTTTTTATTAGCCCCACAGTCTTCACTCAGTGCTTGCAGTAACTCCAGCTGTGACTTGTTAGTGATAACCTATTTAAGGAAGGATATCTTTAAGAATAAAGGCTGTGATTAGGATTCTTTGTTTCTTCATAGTTTCAGAAGGTTTCACTAGTTTATTGTAGGATCAATAGTGATGAAAATAAAATAAAATTTAATTAGCAACACTTCTAAATCCAGAGTTGCCACTTAACTGTCCTAAGCATAATATGGTACTAATTATACTCCAGGTAGGTTCTCACTGTTTAGTTCTAAAAGTAAGACATAGGTTATGTCACTTTGGCAGTGCAGGAAAGGACTTCCTGCTGCTATTTATCTATGTTGTTAAAAGGTAGATGCTGATATGATCAGTTATTAAACAATATAATCTGGAAAAAAGATATAATTGTGTATATAGAGAAAGATTTGTGAAAGAATCATGAGCTTTCATTTTTTTAAATAATGAAATTAATGTGGGTTTAGACTTTTCAAAAATGGACTATGTATTATTGAAGTCATTACTTTGAATTGTATTAGAAGAATTGTATCTTAAATCATGTATTAAGTTCTCTTCCAGGTAGCTTTATAATTAAATTGAGAAGAGCATACTCTTTAAGGTAAAACATTATTTATCCTATGAAAAGGTAAAGACTTAAGCTTTCTGCTTAAGCAGAATCTAGATGCAGTTAGTACTTGTGTACCTGATTTTATTTCACTAATATTTTTTTTCCAGGGAAAAATGAAGTTTTCCTAATCAGTTCTAACAATGTATTGTTTTTAAAAAATAAATATTTATTATTAATTAAATAAATCTGGAGTGCACATTTCTCATTCTCTCTTTAGAGCATGTTGTCAACCTTTGTGTTATCTGTAACTCTCTATCAACATGAACTATTTTACTTATTTTGGAAGAAAAGTCTTGCTACACTTCCCACACATTCTGTGTCCTCTTTCATCAGTGATGTGTCATGAATGAAAGGACAAAAGAAAGGAACTGTAACACTTATATCTTTCAGGGGCCTTTCCGTGATACTGCTGAAGTATTGCGGCAGCGCTACAAGCCTTTGGAACCAACCTTACGAGTGGCAGCATCAATCAATTCACCACTACAGAAGGCCAGAGAGGAAATGAAAAGGGAGGAATGGAGAAACTGTATACATGACAATGAGTAAGTTCTTTGTTTTTTCTTATATTGTTATGAGAATGTTTTCTTTATTCCGTTGCTTTCAGAAACCTTTCATGCCTGACAAAATGAAATGTCAAACCTGACAGCTTACTAGCAAACATTCTATGTACATACTTCTAAATTCTGTGTCCTTAGATTATAAACTGTTCAGGGCAGAGACCCTATCTTGTAATTGTGTGACATGTGTCATCCCTATCTGTGAATCTATAGAAGAACTTGTAATAATAATAATACGTGATGCAACAGATGGGCTTAATGGGAAATAAGAAAACAAATGCAAATGCTGTTTTGCCATATGCACCTTGCCAAGGAAAAAATACTGTTTTGGTCTTCATATTCAGGGAGTTTACAGAATATGGGAGGAAAAAATGGTGTTGCATGCCAATGAGACTTGTTTTCTCTCCCAGTAGACTACCAAAGCTCACTTGGAAGGGAAGGGAGCATATGTTGCACATGTTAGAACATGATGCAAAAACTGTAATCATCTTTGAAGCAGTTTGGTTTCCTAAGCCATAGCATCTGTAATAGTGTCAGACAGGCCAGTTCTTTTCCATACGATCTCAAATACGGACATAATCCATCCCACAAGATTTAAGGCTTCTGTCCCAAAAGATTTAAGGCTATTGCCAAAATATTTCCAATTCTTTTCTTGCCATGATGGAACTCTTTTGTCCAATCATAATAAAAGCCTCTTAAGTCACTTGCTCTTTCTTTATAGTTAGCTGGAAAAAAATGTTTTGTCAACTTCTCCCTTGCATTCTCTGCTCTTGGCAACCCTTTGACTCTTTAATACCAGAATTCAGGACAGAGAGGAATCACTTTTCATTATGAGCAGACTGTGATCCACTGATTCACTGGTACATGATGCTTTGCTATCTTTGATCTGTTTCAAGCTTTTCTATCAGCTCCATGTTGCCATGTGTCAGCTTCAGGACTGGGATTTAAGAATGCCAGAAATTATTGCATTTGCATGGTTCAGCTTTTATGTTTTTATTGCTGGGTTGTTTTCCTCACATTGTCCTTGTTTTAATATTAACAGTGACTTTACATAGAAAATCTACTCAAAAACAGTTTTGAAAGTTCGTCTACTTTTCTGGTGTCAGACATTATTTTTTCATATTTGGTGCCGTAAGTAAGATGTAGTACTTCGTACTATTTTCATACTGAAAACATAACTGAGTTAAGTTACAAGTAAAAATGTACTTCAGTTTTCTATTCCTCTCTGTATTCTTTAATTTATTGGAGTAAGGGAGAAGCAGCTTAACTTTCACATCTCTCCTTAAATCTTGGTTACTTTTTTGCATTTTTGTTCTAACTTCTGCCAGTGAAATTATAAATAAATAAATAAATAAAACCCACACAAAACCTACCAGGTAACAATTAAAGTTCTACCTTTCATTTAAAGCTCTTTTCACTGAATGAGTTTTGACTGATCCATTCCAGGTGAGGATGGATAATATCCTTCATTTATAGATGCCACTGTATTGCCCAGTCTTTATTTGAGGTTTACCCCAGACATCTCTGTGTCAGCAGTTTCAGAAGGTTGAATCTCATAGTAAATATTTCCCCGACTCTCTTCAGTAAGTGAATTGTGAAGCTTTGGTCTTGCACAGTTTAAATTTGGAGTCTCCAGCTTCGACAGATACTAACTGATCAGGGGGTCTTTATTTACGTGTTGGGTAAGGAAGCATTTAGTGCCATCCTTAATGCACAGAAGCAATGTCCTAACACCAGTGATTCTCAGCTTCACGCACTCTAAATGCATAGTGTATTATACATTCTCACGCTGTGATCATTCAGTTTGTGGTTCATATTCAACCAACCATGCACGGGGTCACATCTGTAACCTTGAAAAGGTGATGACAGTGTTGCAGGTCATCATCAGGACTTACGCTCGCTAGCAATGCTGCAGCTGCTCTGTGGGATGCCGATCTCCAGGGAAGAGTCAATAAAGGGTTACTCAGATTCTGAAGTATTTTTTTCTCAGCAATGTCTATTATGGATTGACAAATTTCTGTCTCTTTCTATGTAATTGTATACTTTGGAACTGTATTTCTTCCTGGTAGTGCTTCCTATGCTGATTATTCTGTTTTAGAAAATAAGGAGAGAATAAACAGCAGAAGTGCATGGCATTTGTTGAGAAAACTTGTGTTTGCATAAAATGAGAAACTGAATCCTTGATCTGTGTATTTCCAGAGCGAATATTGTGTGATACCTCTTAAGATAAAAAAAACTGTCGGTGTATACCTGCGATTTCCAACAACATTTGGATTTCCCAGTGACTTTTGATTACCAGGGTTCTTTAAAGTGGTAATATGTTTTCTCTAAGTGTTTTGAGCTCCAGAAAGTTTTTGCTTCTAATAAAATGCAGAAATAATTGAAAAAGCTGTGGGAGGGTTCGAGGCAGATGGAAGCAGTACAAATGAAAGCAAGAGAGAATGTCTTGCTTACTTAAAGCAACTGCTGGAATTTCCCATTTTGTAATGAAAGAGCAACTGGGTAATCTAGCCTAATAGGAATTATTCCTTTTTCTCATGTAATTGAAGCTGCTACTTCCTTATTGTGCTATTTTTCAGACAAATGAAGTTATTTCCCCCTCAACTTGGATAGGAATGACAATTGGAGTCCTTCGGGATAGCCACTTAATAAACTAGTGTCTAGTTTGAGACACCAACTGCTGTATCCAGCAGATTTAGAACACTAAGCATGAAAAGTTCTTTACTTAGTTGCATGCAGCTGCATGCTGGCCTAGTTTTCCAGAGAACAAAAATGTAAATTATTTTCATTAACTTTGCTGAAATCTGTCTTAATAATATGCCTCATGCTTCAAAGTATACTACTAAACATCTTTAAAATTAACACACTTCAGAATGAGTTGCAATGTGGGTGATAGAATATGGATAAACCAGCAATAGCGTAAGGCTTCCTGATTTATTTTAGTCTGGTGTGACATCAGGCAAGTCATCGCAGCTTCTGGCTATGTCCGTGCTCAGTGCCATACTGGAGGTAGCTAGGCCAGTCCTGAACACACTTGGTTCACTTGTGTGCAGCGGAGTGCCATGTTTGCACACCCTGCCTCTCACATGCTGTATGAACGTTGCAGCACCAAGCTCAACATGGGCTTATTCTCAGGAAGATAATGCTTTCTTTTAGAGCCAGCTTAGGTGCCTCTGTGCTGCACAGAGCTGTGTGAGAAAGGTACCCTTACAGAGAAGGTAATAATCTAAATAAGCTCCATACCTGGAAAGCATCAGTGTTATGAGCTGCCTGGTGTTTATGGTTATAATATTTAAAAAGCAAGTCACTTTGATAAGATTTTAGATTTTTAAAAAATCTTTTAATATCTGTGTTCATAAGACCTTTTACCGTATTTCTGACTTGGCTGCAGTGAAAATGGCTACTACATTTTATGTCATACAAATATAACACATCTGAAAACTTTTTTCAAATTATACTTACTTTCTCATATGCTTTGCAACTTCAGTAATTTGCATATTTTCTGGACTGTTATTGTAGTACGATAAACAGGGATTATCATATATTTTCAGATAATGTTTTCTTAACAATTCAACTTCTATTTGTAACTCTTCCATTTATTTTAATTACTAGCACAGTGTGCAACATTTATTAATCAGCAGAGTCTTTTTAAGTTAAAATACTAAATTAGCTAACCCCATTAACACAGAATACTCCAAACAAGCAGTAATAGGAGAGGTAGTTACTGTGCAAATCGTATTATACATGCGGGTGCTCTAGGGCACAGTTAAGCATGATTACCCTCTTTTGATCCAGTATTCCTCTGCTTCTTCCAGCTAATTTCCACTGGAAATTTACAAAGTAGCGCCTTCATTTTTCCATCTTAATTTTTCTAATGAAGTTCTGGTACTTTATAGCACTGGGGATGCAGATAATAAGTCTGTGTATAATTAAGAAGTTCCAGAATTTGCTGCAGAAGTGATCTCTTTTACTTCCTACAAGAACTAGACTGTGCTTTTCTTTGCCACTTTATATTATTGCAGACAAGGGTTAAACAAGAACAGCCAGAGGTTTTACTGAGATCAGGATAAAGTGATTGATTGTGGAAAAAATATGTATTTAGTGTATTACCGCAGACAATATTTGTAATAATGCACCCAAAATAAGTTTCTTATTGCAAAAATACTATCCCAAAGGTAATCTGACTAGATAAATTAAGTAAAATATTCTGGTTTTATTTTTGTAAACAACACTGATTTTAATATGCAGTCATTATGATCTAAATAATGGCTGCCCTGCTGCGGTTGTTTAGCTATGGAAAAACATTGTGCTTCTTCTGTTGTTCCCGAAGTGAAAAGATAAGACACTATTGGATTTCATGAAGAAATTAATTCAGGTATAACCCATATTTGGATGTTTAAAATTTATTTCATGTTTTATTTAAAGAAAAACAAAAGATTAAAAAATTCACAGCTTCCCAATAGAGAAGCATAGTTTTTCTGGAGTTAATTGTTCATGGTCTTCTTCAAAGTGAGATAAAATTGATTTATTTGTATTAGATCAAAACAACAAGGAATTGAATTGCTATTGCATAGAACCACTTGAGACAAAAGTTTAACAACATTATCACACATCTAGAGTTAAGATTTTGGTAGTATTTTTGCTACTAAATTACAAAAATGTACTGTACATAGAAATATTATGAAAATTGGAGAAACTATGTAAGCAGAATATTCATTATAGTTTTTTGGTTTTAATATTTCTTATAACACAGCATATATGGCAGTCTGGCAGTAGATCTACTGCCAGTTCTTTCTTAGAAACCTGGGTAAAGTTTAAAGCATTTCTGGTATCAGGATTACATGCTTGCACTGCTAGACTAATGGAATTTTGCCTTTTGGTCCAGAGACCATGCCAAAGGACCACTCTGGCTTTTTACAGCCACTTAAACTCAAGAAAAAGTTAATGCCTCTGAACTGTGTCCTATTGGTAGATACCAGATCGCCGTGGGACGCTGCC
>JAVSBS010021573.1:68434-89436 GCA_033124195.1 Coracias cyanogaster
TGCTGTGTGAGCACTGCTCAGCAGTAGTCACAACATGGGTGTGTTATCAACACCCTTCTAGCTCCCAGCACAAAACATGGCACCATGAGGGCTGGTGTGAGGAAAACCAGCTCAGCCAGACCAACTACACTTTTTTAGCTTGTTATTATATTAGAACTAAGCAAATTTGGGCCTGATCCATAGATCATGGAATCCAATGGGAATCTTTCCAGCATGTTATAAAATCACATATTTAGAACTGATGGTAAAGGTTTGACCCTCTTTACGGTAAGTTCAGTTTGAGATAATTCAACACCTCCCCCACCTAAAAGATAAAGGTTTAAAAACCTGATTGAGTACTGTTTTGGATATGTAAGTTTTGCAAAGTTTTGTTCTATCTGTATTGCCTTTTCTGATTTAAGAAGGATTGCGTATTTCCTCTTGCACATTGAGATAAACCTTCAGAAATTTATGGCAAAACTTGATTAAAAATGGCAAAATATTTTACTGCTTACATTCTTTGTAAAATTCTAAAAATTAGTGAAGAGCCATTTTTGTTTTTTAAATAGTCTCATTAACTTGCCTGCTTTGTCAGGAGCATCTCACAGATTTCTAGTTTTTTAGTGCTACAAGAGGTAATTTTCCCCAGAACATGTTTTAACATGAGTTTGTGTAATGTTTGTATTACCTGTATTTGTATTAAGTATCATAATCACATTAAAATTACCCAGTACAAGGACAATGGACTTGGTAGAGAGTGCAGCACAGAACCACAAAGATTAAGGGACTGGAGCATCTTTTCTATGAAGAGAGGCTGAGAGTGCTGGAACTCTTCAGACTGGAGAAGAGAAGGCTTGGGGGAGATCTTAACAATATGTGTAAACACCTGATAGGGGTGAATGAAGATGAGGGAGCCAGACTCCTCACACTCAGTAGTGTCCAGTAACAGGACAAGAGACAACAGACACAAACTGAAATGTATGAAATTCCACCTGAACACGAGGAAACACTTCTTTTTTTTCCTTTTTTTTTGTTTTTTAACTGTGTCGATGACAGAGCACTGGCACACATTGCCCAGAAAGGTTGTGGAGGTATCAAGTAACACAACTGGGCAGGTTCCTGACCAACCTGCACTAGCTGAGTAGGGGGAATAGGCTAGATAATCTCAAGAGTTCTCAACCTAAACAATTGTGGGATTTTGTAAAATGTGATTACTTGTTTCCCTGAAAGCAACTTAACCTTTGTAAATATATAACAAGTTCCAAGGAATCTTAGTTTGAGAAGTAGTCATTTTTAAAGTTATTATTTCTCAAAACTTTACGCTTTAAAAATGAGCTCAGAGTAAAATTTTGGTACTTTAACTTACATCAATTAAATCTTATTTCAAATAAAGGCACAAAGATCAACATTCAAGCAAAAAGTTCTGAATTTGTTTTTTGAAGCAATGAGTGGAGGATATGACTGGCTGAAATCCCACAGCATAAGTATGAAGTATGAAAAAGATCTGAAAGTCTTATTGTTAGTACTCATCTTGTGCTGTAAAGACTCTTCCAGTCCTTAGCAGTTCTTGGGCGGGCTCAGGTGATGATATCAAACAATGTAAAATTATTTATACTGTATGTCATATCACACATATATAATACTATATAAATTATGGGCTTAGCTGAAACAACTAAACTCACTTTACTTGTGATCTTGGATAGATTTCAACCTAAATCTCTGGAGGTGAATAGCTGTACACATTAACCCAACATGACATACAGCCTTCCAACCCCAATTCTAAATCAATATGAAACTTCAGTTAGAAGCCGCTTACCCAAACAGAGAGATAAGAGGAGAAAAGAGCTATTTATGACCTACCTCCTTCTTTAATGGGTCATTATTATCAGAGAAAAAAAAAAAAATTAAAAAAGCCAACTCCTCAGTATGTTATAATGGAAAATGTTCTATAAGCAGGTGTGAGGTCATACTTTCAAAATTGTTAAATTTGAAAGAACTTACTATCCCGTTCTAATTTATAAACTCTATTAAAACTTTGTATATATCAGTGCTATGAAAAAAACTATCCTGTTCTCATGAATCACCAGGCTAAAGGGCATGTATCAAAATATTGCCAAAAATATCAAATTTTTGCTTAATACTTTGTCTGCTAAACACAGCCTTCTTTTGAGTTTCCCATGAAATGATAGTTCTGTGGATGGAACTTATATTACAGCCTGAATAGCTAATAACCCTGCCATGATGTATATTCAGCTTCTGACAGTATTCTACCAGAGAAATTTCTCATATCATTGCTGGTAAGACAAACTGCTGCGTAAGTTCTTCCAGGGAGTCAATTCAGTGGTCAGTGGATCAGTGACCCCTCCGAGCTGCTGAGGTATTATTTGATATTAGCTGGTACTAGCTGGCGGTTTTTTAAAACTACATATAAAAAAGTTTCCCTTTGTATGTTCAAGAGCATGTCCTAGTTGTATTTTCCTGAAGTTTTCATGTGTTTATAAGTATGCATTTTAATTCAAGTCACAAAAAGATTAGTATGTAAATTATATAATTACTTTAGAAGCAAAATGAACAACAATGAAAAATATTGCCTTGTTATATTTCTTCTGGAAAATGAAAGGGTATTAGCATAGACTTCCTCTAAACATAATAATTATCATATCTATGCGAGGAAAAGTTAATAGTTCTTCTTTTCATCTAGTTATAATCTGGAAATTTTTATCTCATTCCATTTACATTTCAAAGAAGTTTCTGAGTTAAGGGAAAAACTGTTGTATTCTAATTCTTCATTAAAAACAAACAAGAAATGGAAATACTATACATCTAGTGAAACTAAATGTAGTTAGTTTACCCAGTTGTAAACGCCTATAAAATAAAAATGCTTGCATATTTTAAATTTAATATCATATCTCTAAATACCTTGGAATGCCTTCAGTAGAATTTGTGAGAAGTATCAATATGAAAAATTTACCAGTCACTATGAATTTAATCTCCATTGATAGATTCCAATGTAGTTGGACAGTCAAGGGATCAAATACACTAACTATAATATCTCAGTTGTCAAAACACTCACATATGTTCATATTTGCTGAGGCAGAAATTATAGCTTACAGCTTTTAATCGCTATTGGAATTAGTTTGCATATGCATTTTAGAAAACTGACTTTAATGACAGCATTTAATGTTTTCTTATTTGCAAAATTCAGGAAGTGACATTTTAAGATGTTCCTTCTTGATAGATTCTTTCCTCTGATGGCTTATTATAGGTGAATTACAGTATGACTGTATCACTGTTTCATTATTTGCACAGACATTTTGGCCCTAAACAGAATTTTATTATCTACAAAGCATAAAAATACCCAGTACTGTGAAGAATTAATTTAGAGAACCTAAGCATATTGCACAGAACATAAAGTTGACCTTTACCGTCTACAGCTTTTGGAATGGAGTGGGATGTGGAACACATCATAGATTTAATGTGGCACAACGCTGTCTGCAGAAACTTGGGTGGGACTGTGACTGCCTGCCCATTGCACCTGATGATTGAATCTGCTGTCACCAGCATCCTGATAATAATGAACATTCAGCTTAACGACCGTGATTATGATTATCATAATTGATGTGCAAGTGCAGTGTGTGGGGATCATTACAGCTGAACTGTACAGCAGAGAAACATGCCTTAGTTATGGATAATTTTACTCTTATGCATTGATTGGGATAAAATATGCCTTTCAAGTTCAACAGGCCAGCTTAATATAATTTTAGGAAGATTTCTACATATATGAATTAATGATTATGAGCTTCCTGCAAAACAGTCATTCTAGCTGTTTGTTTTGAATTGTTTCATTCCATTAATAATGGGAAATAATTAAATAATTAGACGTTGTTGAGTGGAAATCACTTATAGAGTACTGCCAGTGTTAATCAAATACTAAGTTCAAATATTTCTGTTTGTCATGGCCTTGCTTAGGCTAGGAAAAATGGCTGTTGTAATTCACCACCAACACAATTGTATTTTTGATGGAGCAGTAGGAATTGGACTGTAGTCAACCCTACTGGCATTTTCATATTGTATTGTGTAGCCATTAGAGCAGGCAATAGTTGTTCCTTATATAAATTGTCTCACTTCCATCTTTGTCACCAGAGGCAGAGAAATACAGGCTCAAATTCAGCCACTGTAGATAAAGGCACAATCAACAGCTTCAGTCAATTTTGTTGGACAGTGATTGCCTTAAACGGAGATTATATGAAGTTGCAAAACTATTTAATTAAATTGTGATATATATAACAGATAAATACCGGTATGTGTATGTTTTTTAAGCCAGAGTTTTTATAAAGAATGTTATGATGTAAGTATAAGGCAAAGTACAGAGTTTCATTGATTTATGCTAGGCGTATATTTGGCTCCTTGTCCAAGAATTGGCAGAAATTTTTTCTCTGGGGTAGCAGAGATAACAGATTATGAAAAAAATTCTTGGTCTTTGACTTGCTTTCTACCATAGAGAAGATTGCAGTGATCTAATTTCCACAAATGTCTCAACTGCATGATTCCTCTCACATGACTTCACTGAGTTTGAGCTTTCTATGATGAAAAGAACCTCCTGTGTGTCCAGGGACTTAATTCTGTTTTATATAGTCTGCTGCCTCTGAAAGTTCAATGGTCTCTGTTGTTTTTGTTGTTGCTCATGTTATGGCCCAAGTGGAGTCACAATATCAGGTAGGACCTTAATTTCCAGATATGTGGGAAGAAGTCCACAATGAGAATCTAATATGACCTGAAAATGTCAGTGTCTTAGAAAGTGAGTGTGACTCTTCAGCATGGCCATGGCCAACCTGTTTTATTTCATACTGTTCTGAGACCCCTGTGTCTTGTGGTTGTATTTTTGTATAGTATTACTACAAGGAAAAAATAGGGCAGGAGTGGGAATGTGATGTGTTCTGCTTGAAAATTACTTTCATCCCTTGTAGGACCAACAACATACTCACAACAACCGTGTGTCTAGTGGCTGATGTCATTATGTGTCAGAATTTTTTGATGCACTCTTCATGCTTTTCCATCCCTGGCTATACTGAAATTTATTTAAATTTCACCTTAACTCCATTTTCCTAACCTTGCAGTGATTGAACTTGAGATAGGCGTAATGTATGTGTGAAGCTTTAAAGTTTTTCTCTTTGAGACTGTGACTCATGACAATTTTTTAAAGCAATATGCTTGTTTTCTTTTAATTTTAATCAGGAAAAAAAGATTACACAATAATATTTTCTAATATAGTGTGATACTGGCTCATGTGCATCTGCACTATCAGCCATATTACATATTTAGGTTGGATGTTGGGAAAAATTTTCTCATAGAAGAAGTTGTAAAGCACTAGACAGGCTGCCCACAGGAGTGATGGGGTAAACATCCCCGGAGGGATTTAAAAGACATATAGATGTGGCACTTAGGGACATGGTTTGGTGGTGGTCTGGCAGCGCTGGGTTAATGGTTGGACCTGATGATCTTGAAGGTGTCTTCCAACAAGAACAATTCCATGTTTTAAAAAACTTTTAAGGCCATGTTTGCAAACGTGCTTTGTGACAGCAGTTAACTAATATACAATGAGAAGAGCTAGCACATCTTTTGAATATCAGAATTTTAGTTCCCCAATCCAACTGCAATGTGTTTTCATAGGCAAAGCAGAGCTGACATAATGTGGCAGCCAGAAGTGATTCTATTGAAGGGGAATTATTAGGTGATCTCTAAGAGTTTGCTTGTTACACTACCAGTTTCCTCATGAGCCATGTCAGGGATAATAAGTGTTGTTGCCAACCTGTGTTTCACTCCAGCAATCCCTGGCCAATGACATGGCTCCTATATGATTATTACTGCTGGCATGACTTGATCTATCTCTTCAGATGCTCCAAATGAACCCTTAGTTTGAGTTATCAACTATCTGTTTCCAAGATAAAGCTGCTTTCTGACACTTTTCTTCCTACCTTTAGTCCTGCACCAAATCAAATAATTTAAACCCAAGGATCCGGTCCTACAACAAGGCATATATATTCATGGAAAGTCTACCTTTTGTAAGCTGCAGCATATATTTTCTGCTCTCAGAACAACCATTGTGAGTTAGAATGCTGCTGCATCTTCATGTGAAAATCAGCTTGGGTCATTCCTTGCCTCCATATAAGGTGATTCGCACAGCAGAAATACTCTCCAAAGCTTAGAGCCCCTTGGAGCTCAGGGGTTCAGCTTCCTGTTTAGGTAGTACAAAAAAAGAGCAGTGTTGCCCAATTTAATATCACAGACCAGCTTAATAAGCAAGTGATCTCTGAAGCTGTGTAAGAAAAATGGCTTAAAGTCAATTTTGCAACTTCTAATTCTGAATATTTTTGCTATTTTTAGCAAATGTCATAAGGTACTGATAAGAAGCAAATGTATTTTAAAAGGCAGGATTATGTCATTTCCAGCAGTGGGAACACCAGTCATTACCTCTCACTTACAGGACTAGAATGAAATATCTCCCATTACAAAATGCACCCATTCATTCTTCCAGGAAACCAAAGGACAATTTCAACCTTTGACAGTTGACAAAAGTTGTTTCCGAATCCTTACTGAATGACTGTATTGGTTACAGAAATACATTTTGTTATGAGATCACTTTCAGAGCTCCTTTGGGAAAAGTTCTTGAGCTGTAGATTGTTTGTTTCCTTTGAGAAAATCCCTAAGGTCCCCACTGCTGGGCTGCCTTTGAAAAATGCTACTGTTGGTATATGTAATGCAAATTATTATTAACTATCCGTGATCTTTCAAATTATTTTCTTATATGTAGAAGGAAGGTAGACACTGTGAAACAAAATATCCAAAGTGTATCCCTAGCTGCTGTTTAACTAAATGCGGAAAAGAATCTGTGGATAACTGGAAGACTGAAAAGACGGACTGGAAAAACTTTGTGGTGAAGGTTACTGATGATTTACAGCGTCTGATTTTGAGAGAATAAAACAAAATAGTGATGGAAAAGAGTCAAACCATTCAGTTATTTGCATAAGAGAAGATACTGTCACCGCTCTTTTAATCAAATCCATTTTAGTGATTATTTGTAAGGGTCTGTCAGCAACTAGTTGAATATTTTATAAAACCTGATTTTCAGTTCTGTAATTTCTCAATGGGAAAATGCAGTCCCTTGATGATGATCCAAGGCTTTGAAGAATAAATTGATTCGAAAGAGAAAATTAGATGGTACTTATTATACTGTCTAACTAGCAATCCTGTGTCATTTGTCTGTTGGATGATAAATGTCTTGCTTTGCCTACCTTCCTCATTTAATAATGTGTGTTAGTGGCACAAAAGAAAATCTTGCTTTTTAGTAAGAGCTAACTTGAACCAATATTTCTTTAAGGAGGATATATATTTGTTTTGACTTTCTAAATAATCCCCATTGTACACATTGCTTAAACATTTTAAAGCCTCTTGTTTAATCAGAAACACTTTAGAAATCAAGCATCTTGATCAATTCCTCCAGTACACGCTTATAATACATTACAGTAACTTGTGGCAGAGCTTTTAATGCTCTAATTAATAATCAGTTGAGCTGGAAACAGTAAAGTTTGAAGTTACGCCTAATTTGTTTTGTTTATGTTGGTTTTAGATGTTAATGATTTGGATATTATTTTGTTTGTTGGAATTTAAAATCCTCATGCTAAACTGGGAAATACTTGGCCCTGCCTTTTGGTGACAGTTTTGGGTGGGCTGTTCAGCATTCTTGGAATTAAATAGATTTGTTTATATATCTGCCAAACATAATGTATTTCAACTCAATTCTATCTGCCACAGTATTGAATTAAAATGGCTGTATTTTGAAGTCACTTAAAATTCTTTATTTGTACTAGTTACAGTTGAAATGAAAGTAACAAAAAGCTTTTCATGATCCTCTAAGAATTACCTGGTCCATATAACTGTTGAAAAATACAGGCATGAGAACCGATCCTCAGTACCTAACATAATTGAGATATATCCATCAATCTAGGCTAATTTTCCTCAAGATCTGACCCATAATGAATTACGATCAGTATGCAGATAAATGCTATTTAGAAAGAACGTTTGAGAAAAAATGAGGTTACCCATTTTTTACAGAAAAAGAGACACTGGTTTTATTTTGATCTAATCTTTAAATGCATGTTGTTGGTGAGTTTCCAAATTGAAGTCTAAGACCAGAAGTACATATTCTGCTGACTTCTCATAACAGATACACTTAGGACTATGGAGTGTGGCATCTTAAAATGATGCCTGAGTGACACATTTTGTCACAGTGACCATTATAATTAATTGTTGTATAATTTGTAATGTTATTTATACCTATGGCTATTCTCAATGGATTCTAAGAGATTATACCAAGCATATGCCTAAACTGAGAGAAAGACTGCAAGTTTTTGTTGCTTTGATGATGTCTCCAGAGAGGACGAATAGATTGTATTTAGATCAGTAGAACTGCAGTGCGGTGGGATGGATTTTAGAGTAATCTACATTGCCTGGATAGGAAAAATCACAGTAAAAGATAGCTTTGTGCACTTAAGATGTTAGAGTGAATGAGAGACTGTTAAATAATACAGACTGCTTGTTGTCTTAATGGTTTGATGTAAGTAGCTACTGCTTCTTTCTTTAAAATTTCTATCATGAATCAACTCTGAACTAATTTGCTTCATTTTAAATAGTAATATAATATTCACGTTGGAATACACTTCAGTGTTTACTCATTTAATGCAATGAAGAACTGTTTTCAATATTCTTATTATAAACTCAGGTTAAAAGGATGTTCCACCATGACAGAGATAAGAAACTATATTGTTTTTTCTCATACCGTTTTTGTTAATCTCAGCGTAAAATAGGTAGGGAAACTGAAAGGCATATCCACGTAAGGAGTTATTTATGAGTAAGTGTATTACCATGTGTTAATGTTCTAGAATGAGAGTTATGGAATTATTCAGAAATAACCTTTGCACTTCATATTCAGACTTCACTTCCATTTAAATAACCGTACAAGCTTTGATGAGGTAAGGTGCAGAGGTAATAGCACCTAAAGTAAAGGGGATAAGCTATAAAGGCTGTGATGCCCACAGTATCTGTTTCACAAGTGTATTGTTTTTGTTTTCCATTATAAGACTATTTGAATAGGAATGTACATTTTGACTGTGATAACAGGAACTAATGATATTCCCAGCCTGTAGCTTTGAGACATTAGGAGCTTTCATTTGTAGTTGTATGAAGAAATGACAGCATAAGAGGTAATGCTTATTGTTAGCAACGGAATACCCTCCTCATTTACAGTATGACTTCTTAGGTATGAAAGTTTCAAACTTAGGGAGAAAAAAAAGAAAAAGAGAAAGAATAAAAACATTGCATATTAACAGAGTTTGTACACTAATGTGAAGCTGCTTGATTGAGCAGTGTAGTGTCAACCATGTCTTTCTTCTAATGCTAAAAGTAATGCACATAGACAGAGTGACAATCAGAGTACAGCCTCCCATCAGCTGTAATTAATCTTTTAGTTAACAGAGACTAGAAAAGCTTCTCATCAGCCTCTTCTGAAGTCTGAGGCACCCTGTTTTTTGATGTTTGCATTCTGAGTAAAATTGTCCCCACCAGTTCTAACAAATTGAAACACCAGGCTAATTATGGCAGCTAATGAAGTGTGTGGAATGGTCACAGCTTGTCGTGAAACTGTTCCTTCAGCTCAGATTAGAGTTTCATCAATCACCTTTTTAAACTGATCCAGAATTGCTTCTGCCCAGTGCTTGGCATTTTTAATGCTGTTTCTGTAATTGGTTTTTTCCCCAAAGCTTAGGCTATTTTTTGAAATATTACATTCTCAGGACAGGACTTACAAACTCCAGTTTATAAAAAAACATTTCATTATCACCTCTATCAGCTGATCAAGTGCTAGAAAGCTAATAAAAGAAGCAGAAATATAAAACCTGATATATTGCTTTTAATCCAGCTAAAGGTAGCAATAAAGCATATACACATATATGTATATGAATCATTATTACTGTGGGCTGGATGTATACTGCAATCTCATGAGACATGGTTTGTGGGCTGGATGGTTCAAATCCCACTGAAGGGCCTAAATGAAATGAATGAGTTGGTCTTAGCTTATTTCCTAGTGGATTGTGGTCCTCCATATATCACTCAAAGAGTTTGGCATGATTTGTAGTTTTTGCAGATACCCCAGCCTTTGGCAGGAGAAAGACCAAAATGTGTTGTTATTTAAAGAATTTCAACATTTCAGGTCAAATCCAAAGTCCTCAGAGAAGTAAGAGAAACCTTACAGTATAACTTACACTGCTACTACACTGTCAATGAATAAATTAGCATATAAAACATTGTAAAAATTCCTAGTTCCTGTTCATTTGTAAGATATAAAAGTACTCAGCTATACATTCAAAGCTCTGCATAGACATTAAAGACACAGATGTTAAAGAAAGTTTAAGGTTAATTTCTTTCCTCAACATGGACAACAGAATGTAGAATTTAGTTTGGAAGTTACCCAGCTGAGAAATGAAATAAAATTTTGCTTATGTACTACCATAGAATATGTTTACATAAGTCATTACATTTAGATACAACATGCATTCATATCTGAACCAAGACAGCATGATTTTAGCTTTGAAGTGTTCAACAATCTATTTTATAAATATGTGCTAATATGTGCAATCCATTTCATTTTTCTGAGCACTGTTGAATCTGGCTATAAATACAAACTCTTTCTTAATCAACAACAGTTCAACATAACTTCGTGTCAATGCCAAAACAAATCCATGGCACCTGAGTGAATAATCAATGTTGCTGATGCTATTCCTGAGCTGTATCAAAGAACTTTACACAAGAGAAAAAGTGCCATTGAAAAATGAAGAAAAGCACGATGCACAAAGAAGATATTTCATCATATGTGAATACATTCAGAAAGGAAAAATAGAATAGGTATTAACCTAAGAGCTATCGTTCCAATTTTATTGATTAGTGAGAACATTAGTGAACACTGGATAGGACATGAGTAGTTTTCCTAGTGTTACCTGATCTTCAAAGTAATCTGCCTGGAAAATGAGAAAGGCCTTTTCCTGTTTGGTCATTTAAATCTATTCTGAAGATAGCTTATATTTACAAAACAGAAAAGCTGTTTTCCTCTTTAGCTTTCATCACTGCTAGGGCACATTGCTGACTCATATTTAGCTAGTTGCCCACCAGGAGCCTCAGGTTCTCTTCCGCAGAGCTGCCATCCAGTCTGTCTGCCTTCAGCATTCTGTGTTCCTTGGGTTAGTCTGTGCATGGTGAATTTGTCCATACTGTATTTTGTGAGGTTCTGTCAAGCTATTCCTCTAGCCTGTCTACATCACTCTGAATGATAGCTCTCAAGTGCTCTCAACCAATAGTTTGGTGTTGTCCGTGAACTTGATGAGATTGCATTCCATCTCCAATTCCAGGTCACTGGTGAAGATATTAAACAAGATAGGTCCCAAGACAGCACCTGGGGAAATATATTTGTACCCAGGTTCCAGTTAGAGCACAAACCATTCATTGCTGCCTTTTGAACCTGATACTCGACTGTTACTACAGTCTGCACATCTAGACTCTAGTTTACCAACTTTGTTAAAAGGATTCTCTGGGAGGTTGTGTTGAAAGCCTTGCTAAAGCTCAGCCAGACAGCATCCACTGTTCTCCTTTGATCTGCATGTCTAGTCATTTCATCACACAAAGCAATCATGTTTGAAAGCATCATGCAGAACAATGTCAAACCAGATGAAATCTAACTGGAGTACTGTTTTTGCTGCATGTGCCAAATAAAGTGCAATCAACATGGTTTTTTAATTGATTCTAAATGATTACAACTTTTTTTCAGAAAGATACAACTTAGCCTGATAAGATAAAGAATATTTTCACTTGAGGATTTCTACTCAGAATTTTTCCTCCTTAACTCCTAGTAGCATGATTTTGGCAAGTCAGAGATAGGTGCAACTTGATCTCGGCAGGTTAAGCATTTTCTGGCTTTATTCCAGCAGGTTAAAAGTGGTTCTGAGTTTGTCTTGGCAGCCAACATCAGGCACTGGCTTATTTTCAGCTGGAAAGAGAATGTTGTGGTTGAACAGATTAGACAATGAAAGGGTCAGCTTATAAATGGCATAAGTCAAGATACTTATCCCTAAGTGCATTATTTTCTAATACAGACCCTCCTCCTAGCAGAATATGTGTGATGGACAGGACAAAGACTTGGTTTAAAAATACTACTAGTATTTTTAATGGCACTATGATAAAAACATCCTTTACTTTTTGATCAGATGCTTTTAAGACTCTCTCCTGCTTTTCTGTATGCAGGAATGTAGTGTTAGGCATAGTTCCACCTCAGATTACATAACTTCATAAAAGGGTTATGTATTCCTCATTGGCATGTTTTCATACTTGGCAATGTTATTTATACATATTAAATAAATTAAGATGAACATTTACTCCCCTCTTCAAAAATATTTTGTTAAAATACCCTGCAAGAAGTAGACATTTGCATGACAATAGCAAATAAACACCTCTTGGGATTCTGAATACCTACTGAACTATTTCAACTGTACATTTGTTTTTTAGCCCAGACTCAGTAAAGTTCAAGGGTATCCAAGTATGAAATAGCTTGCAGAGAAATTCACATTAGTTTCAAAATTTAATTTACTTGTAAAAAAAGACTACATTAGTTGAAAAAATAGAATATTATCATTGGCAATTTTGGTTCAAATACAGACATTCAGAAAGAATTTGAGCGATGTTGTTTCATAACATTGACTAAAGTATGGTACAGCATGCACTGTAACTTTTTGTGTGGAAAAATTGGCTCTGAAAATGTCTAAAAGTACCTGAACAGTGTCTACATAAAGGTGATTTATTATTCTTCAATAGATTAGCTTTAAACACATAAATAAATTAATTATCTGAACAGTTATTTATAAAGGAGGGTATATTTCTTTTAAAAACATTGCAAAGCTAGTGCATGTTTGGGAGAAAGGATCAGACAGTGTCTGGCTTGCAGTTTATCAATAAATGGAATAAATGGACTTAGAGGGTACAGCTGGGAATTCCACCCTTCCTTCCCCTTGGGCAACCACAATGACTGCAGGGTACTAAGTAAATGTAACAAATGCAAATTTGGACCACAAATCTTCATTGCTGCTTATATTACACATGACAAAAAGGACAGGCTAGTTTCAGATCCCAGGTTAATTTTCAAGGCAATACTTACAAGCAAAACTAATTCACTGGACCAAATCCTTCCCCTTTTTTTTCCTTTGTCCTTCCTTGCACAAAACTTCCATCAAAGCCGAGAGATAATTTGCCTTTGCTTGTGAAAAACCGCTGTAAGGGTTGACACATTTGTAATCCTTAATGAATGCAGCTATTGTAAAATATCTTATTCATGTAGAAATATTTGGGCTTTCCTTGTACAATGGCTCAAACTATTGCGTTCTCAAAAGCATCATTATTTTCTGTCCTATAGCTTAATTTGTGGAGCAATGGAAGGGTGCAGTGGGATATGCTTTTGTTCCTTTGTCCAAACTGCTTCTAACCATGTAGGAATAGAAATAGGCTCTTTTCAAGGCTAAACAACACCCTCTCCTATCTTGCATAGATGAGGACAAGAAGTTTTAGAGCTTGACTTGTGTCAGCCAGTTATCTTCAGTTATCTCCAAAGCACCAATTAGCACAGTTTAGCTGCTGAGCTAAGAAAGCAAACTTCAGTGAGCACAGATTAGTAGCAGAATCTTTTTAGAATATTACAGAAAGGAAGAAACAGTTATAATTTTCGTGTTAGGCTGTCAGGGAGGAGCACTCACTGCTGTGCTGCTTGTACTGGACACATCATGCAGGAAGTATCTAAACCTGCGTGATTCTCAGATCAGTGGTTTTCAAATTCATGAACCGCAATTAGAAATCTTTCATAATTTCTAGCAAGCTCTGTTTGAGTTTGGTTTACTCATTTATTATTCCAAAAGATGAAATGTGTAAGACTCAGTGATAGTTACACATCTCCATGCAAATTTAAGTGTAATAATAATGGAATGTTTGTTACATAAATTAAATAGCAATTAATATTTTATCATCCTGTTTGGAAGATAGGATATTAAAATAGTGTTGTTAGATTTCCTACTGTGAACATGATTTCCTAATTTTTTTAAAAATATATTATCATAATGTCAGTAAAAGACTTAAAACTAACAAGTAGAAAAACCCTGCCTGATGTAAGTGTAACACAGAAGGTTATAAAGTTACCTTTTATGATGGCTATACAATATCATTTTATTTTAAGATCTAATAGCAAGTTAATTCAAAGGGTAAGACTTGCACTTGCAAAGTCATTAAAGCAAGTAGAAAATTGCCTTCTTCCACAGTCACCCAGTCTTTTTAAATCAAAGAGTTTTATTGTTGTTTATGATGTTTGTATTTGCAGGAGGTAATGGGAATGAGTTAGACATCACACTCAGAGCCCTCAAGCTTGTCAAGAAGAACCATAAACTTCAGTTGCAAAAAAAAAGAAAGAAAGAAAAAAAGCAGGCAGTGTAGGAGGGAAATTGCAGACAATAGAGGGGAACAGGATCATAATATTTTAGGTCAGTTTGACCACTGCAGTGTCTATCCACAATATGGAGAAGCTCATAAAGTCTTCATGGAAGCACAGCTTTTTTCACTGCACTTACACACATGAACAAAATTTAGAGAGTTTAGAATTGGCAGCAGTAGTAGACAGTTGGAGGAGGTGATGGCTCCTTGTCCTCCTCTGCATTGAGCTGGCAAGCTGATTAGGGAAAGGTGTAATTCTACCCCCTTCATCTCAGCAGTGGTCACTTGTCCACTGTAGCAAAGGGAACTCCGATTAGGCACGCTTTTCCCTAGAAGTCAATACCTCTGCACTGACACAGTAAGATCCAGTCCCTAAGGCGTGATCCCAGCTTTTGTTATTATCTCTTATTTGAAGGGGCTTGTTGACCCAATTGGTTAACACATTAGCTTTTCAATTTTATAGCCTTAAGTAACAGAAGACCTATTCCTTTTTTTTGGGTTATTTCTCCATGGCAGAAAGCAAAATTGGCAGTCTGTGCCCACCAGCCACAAAAATGGAGTTACACCAAACAATTGTGTCCTGCACTTTATGGCTAATTAGCTGCTGAAGCCATGCCCAAGAAATAGGTTCTGTTGCCCATGGGAAGATGTGTGTAGCCATTATTGTTGTCCCGGCTCATATCTCTCCATAGGTCTTATGAGCAGTGCTGCTTAAAGAGACTAAATGTACAACAGGGAATTGAAAATTATAGTACCCCTTTCACTGACTGAAATATTGTAAACTTGTTTCACTGGGGCCAGGATTGGTGTCAATGTACTTTGTGTGAAAAGTGCAATAGAAGCATTAGTATTTGACAGCCCTGGTTGAAATAAGTGAAATTAATGGAGCTCTTTTCATATACGACAAGGCCATGGCACCCCTTTCATGCTGCTTACAGACAGAGAAAAGTCAATACTTTTTTATTACTTGATGCTGACCTACATTCTGCACTACAAGTGCCAGGCCCACTAATTGGTTTCAGTTGTGAGAAAAGTTTGCCCCAAAGAAACACTGGAGCAGATAAATCAATCTTTTTTAGGGTAGCTTAGCAGGTTTTGAGCACTTGAAATGACATTTGTGTTGTATTGACAGAATGGGTTGTTGCACTCATTTTATCATGTCAGAAGGCCCTGTACTAGTTGGAAGTATTGTTAACCAGTATTGATAAGTTTTCTAAGAATTAAAGTTAGCTGGATCAACATTTTACTTGTATAACAGCTTGCCATTTCTGGTTTGCTTCCTTTCGACACCCCCGTGGGTATTAATAGGTCAGGAGGTTTACTATGACAGCTCAAGTTAAAACTTTGATTTTACTATTACAAGCATTAGGATCATAGCGAATACTTAAATATGACCACTTAGTATTAAATAGAGGGGTTGGTGGACAACGGCTTTACAGTGGCACTTGGCAGTTCTGCCTGGTTTTCAATTGAGGTGCATCCCAGCATTGTGGGGAAAGCAAGGTTGCTCAGTGGGCTTACCCTACACTAAGGATGTAACTACCGCATGGACCGTTGTGCAGAATTTCCCACTGCATCCTCTAAAGTCTTGATGTGTACCTGTGGATGCTGATTTCAAGCTAGAGAAAAGTGAGTCTTGTTCCCTGTTTTTACTATTCAGTAGCATGAAGAAAGAATTAGGCTTCTAGCAGTTGTGCATACTTTTCAGTTATCCCTTCTGTTAGCGAGTCTTAAAGCAAGTTGCCTACAGTGGTAGGTCTCTATAGAAGCAACAGATATAATTCCAGTACTACAAAAAAGTTTTTCTAAGATACAAACCTTTCATGGATTGGTTTATCTTTTGCATTGTACATGGTGTCATGGTTGACATAATGCAATTACACAGTGTCTCCAACGTTGTTAGACTGGTTCAGAAGAGGACTTGGTGCTCTGAATCACTGCTATAAGTGGAATAATTTTCATTGGAGAAGTTATACAATTTATCTGTGAAACATCTTCACAGGCTGCTTCTCCAAACCTGTGAAGGAAATGTGCATTCATACAACCTAGTGCAACTACTGCAACTGAATATTTATGCAACAAAATAAATTTGTGATTACAGGGGAAGATTATTGAAAGCTGTATCATAGATTTACTGTAAGCTTATTGTTCCAAGTTTATCATGTGCTTAACAACTTCATAATTATTACAGGCTTGATAGATTTGCTGTAGGAAATTACTCACAGTGTGTATGTAGGAGCTGAGAATAAATGGTCATAATGGTACTTACTGGCCTTAAAGTCTGTTAGCAGATATGCTACCGCTCTTTGTCTCTTCTTGCTTTGGTCTGAAGCAGCTGACTTTCTACTTCATTAAATTTCCAAGAAGAGACGTAATTGTAATTGCTATCTCATTCCAAAGTGCATTTTTATATTACAGGAAATTGTACAGTACTCTCCACATTGTTTGGAAAGTGAAAATGTATCACTAGAATATGAGGGACTGCATTTTCAAAGATCTTCAAGCTGATATGTTGGACTACAAAGTCTTGTTGTTTTGCCAATGTTATTTGTACATGCCCTGTATTTATGTGTGTCTGCATACCCAGGTGTAAAATCTCCAGCTTTTACTTCAATAATAAGATTCTGAAGATAAACTATGTGAGCGATTGGCAAGTCTAATCTGTGACATCAGAGCATGCTGATTGAGACAAATCTTTGGTGGCTTTATGTCACATTTTTTGACTTCCTTGTTTAGAACTGATGAGCAGACATGACAGTCAAGTAGTCAAATGTATTGAAAGGGTCCATAGGTCTTGTTAAGCTCTGTCAGTTGAACTTGAAGTCAATTACAATTTACTAGAGTGAAAAGAGTCAAAGCTTGACAAGTTTAAATAGAAAGTATTATATTAACTTTGTTTGGAAATTTAAAAATAGATCTTGGTCCTGAGAATTACAGGTCTCTGATGCTGAGGATTATATGCCACGATTTGAGAATGCATTGTGGAAAAATTCCCTAAAGCTCAGCTCCATGCTCCTATGATCCTGAGACTGCAAAATTGTACGGTTAATCCTCACCAGTGTGTAGGAATGCATATTTGAATGCAATATGATTCCAGCTACCAACAATAAGAGACTAACAGTGAAAATAATTTTGAAGAAGCCTATTTTTCTCCACTCTCATTCTTGCAGCTTCAAAAGGATTATCTATAAAACTTCATAACTTCTGTGCTATATAGTAATCAGCTGGCAGTTTACCAGAACCAACAAGGAGTGCATTGTGGTGCTTCACTGCACAATTTGAACCTGTATTTCTCCATCAAATTAGATAGACATGAGGACCTGCCTCCCAATTCCTTTCCCTTTATGCTGCTACAATGATACAGTGGGATAGACTCTTGCAGTGCTGTGAGCTACATCTTGTAAAGCAAATCGTAGTTTCACGCCTGCCTTTCTTGCACAGTTGAAACCTGATTACAATCTGTACCTTCAGATAGAGAAATGGCTGCAGTTCTTTTCCTAAAAGATATTTGTATTTTATATGCATGCTGTGCAACATTTATTTAGTATACATTCTAAACTTCTTCAATTATTCTAACTGCAAGGCCGACAACACTTTTATTTATACATCAAAACTGTGTGATGTTTCCTAAATGTGGTCAAACATAACTGCTGTCGTCATAATCAGAGCCAGTTGTTTAAATGCTCAGTTGTGAGTATCTAGTGAAATAGCTTTAAATAACAAGATAAACAGTACAGCTGCCAACCCAAAGTAATCTTACACTGAGGGGGCGTGTGGCACAGAATATTTCCTCTTTGTCATTTTGATTTGATTTTGAAGCTGGACCTGGGCTTAGTTCCAGCTCAAAAAACTGTTCACTTCAAAGGCTCCTAAATCGTCCCAAGGAGCTAATTTTGGCAGCCAATTGTTTTTGTTTGGCCAGGCATCCTAATAGCACAAGCCGTCTGCTCCAGCAAATGAAGACTTCTTCAATGCTCAGACTTACCGTTCCTGATTTTATCCTGATGTGGGAGATGCATACCTTTTACTGGTCTCATTGCCTCACCCCAGTTTCACTGCATTTTTTTATTAAACTGTACCTAATCGTCCTGGTATGTAAATTAAAAATGTACTTCCTATTTTCAAAATACAGGATACTGTATTCTGCTCTGAATTACTGTTTAATCCTGAATGATAGCTTTTTCAGCAACTGGTTTCACTTTTTTTTTTTTCCTATCCCCATGACCAATATTAGCCTTATGTATTTACTGAATCAAATATAACTAGCTTCACTTTAGAAGGAAACTATCTGCAATTATGCTGGAGTTATAATAATATTTATTATAATAATTACATGGACAACTTTTCCTGCAGTAAGAAGGTGCTTGTGATGCCAAACACACAATGAAAATTAAAATACTGTGCCGTTATTAAAGTAGAATAAGAAAATATGCAAATAGGCTGTTACTGTTGGGTAAGATATTGGGTGGCATAGAGAAACACTAAAAATTAAATCTTGTGAACAGTTAAGAATGGGGCAATACTCACTTTCACAACACACAGGGAGTATTTAATTTTGAATGTGTATATCTACTTTGCTATTTTATGTTTTATGCACCAGAATGTGTGTAATTCTGCTTCACATCTATTTTTAGGAGAAAACCAAACCTTTCAAATGGCGGTATGTGTTGAAAATGTAAAAATTTTAGATTTCATTCACTCATGGCCTCAGACATTTTATGAATACATTGCATTTCCACATATTCTCACAGGGAATCGTGGTGACAAGAAAAAACAATACAAAGTGTTCACACCAACTTCTTTCTTAAAAATTAATCATCAGATCCAGGAAAGATCATAATTATTTGTGGCATGTTACTTTTGGAAAGGGAAAACAATTTTAATGCAAAACAAATATTTTGTATTGCTGATACTATTCTTAGTATTTCAGTGTTTAGAAGACATCACTTAGAGCTCTAAAATACCTTAAAAAAAAAAAAAAAGGTAAAACCATGAAAGCCAAACTTAACACTTTTTGTTTCTCTTTTTTCTCTAGGACTTTCAAACAGTGTTACCATCGATTGTTCTCTTTGAAAAGTTTGGAAAAACTTATTCCAGAACTGGACAAATAGTGTAACTGTTCAGTAAACTACACAATATGAGACACCTGAGAAGTAATCAGTAAATGTATTTCAGCAAGTGCATAGCAGTATGTTGACTCAATGTCCCATAAAGTTATCTTTCTATAAAGTGATGTATACTATGTTTGAAGTAGTTTTAATTAATTTTGCTTGATCTTTAAACAATACAGTTTCCAAAATCTATTAAAAAAAAAAATATGGTTTTGCAAAAAAAACCCTCAACAAGGTATTGTCTTAGGAAAGTTATTTCTGAAAGTGTTCTCTTTTATTTAATATAAATCCTTCAGGATACAACACCAGAGTAATCAAATACAAGACCTGGAATCATGTTCTATTTATTCCAGATTTGTAAGTGAGTTTAACACTAAAAAAAGTTAAAAAGTAAAGAAGTTTAATAGTTCTATCAGTTGTTCTTTTCTCACAACTGTACATCTATCCATTTCATTGCTGTTCATCATTTTCAGTGTTTGTATACATCCTTTATGGATACTGATCCATCTCTCCAGAAGTACAGGATAGGCTATTTACATGGAAGATAATACTTTAAATTCTTTTAACTCTTCTGTGGGTGGTTTAAAATCAGTGCTGAAAAAATACAATTCTAACAACATATACACCTTGTGATTAGGTCAGTTTTTCTACATCTGTTTAACTTTCTTTATCAGTAGTTGTGTAATCCCATGTTAAGCGAACTGATACGTGGGTACGTAATCGTGTGATGCTTCACAAAGAAGAACATGACTGATCACACAAAACTGATGTATGTTTGCTCTGGCCACCAGCATGCAATCCTGCAAAATATTGAGTATCTTCAGAGCCCTTTAACTTCAAAACAGTCAAAGCATCATAGGAAGACTTCAACATTTAAGAGCAAATTGTAAACTAATCCTTAAAATCATGTGAGTACATTTTTACGGGAGTTTTATGCTGAATTCTCTAAGAAGCCATGTTTGCTTTTCCCATCATTTGACTATATTTGAATCAAATATATCTGTTTATGTATTACTCAGTGGTAGGCTTTCTATTACTGAATTTTATGTGATTCTTTTGTCCCCTACAACTGTGCAGAAAACCTCCATGAGATGCCTGTTTGTATGAATACTTTCCAAACTAGGAGTCACAAATTTCACTTCCAGAGGTTTTCAGGTGTCAGCCTATGTGAAAAAGTTTTCCTGCTATTATCCAGAGGAGTAAAAGCACTTTTTATTCCCTTATAGGCACAGGCACTGGACTTTACTGTTGTTACTTTTTGGAGTTTGTCATTTTCAATCTTTTAAAAAGTCTATTCTTCAGTATGGAAATGATAAATTAACTCTGGGGAGTGAGTAGCAGACA
>JAVSBS010021573.1:91025-111439 GCA_033124195.1 Coracias cyanogaster
TTACTTTTTGGAGTTTGTCATTTTCAAGCTTTTAAAAAGTCTATTCTTCAGGATGGCAATGAGAAATTAACTCTGGGGAGTGAGAAGCAGCCACCTCAGTGGCTCAGTCTCCCCAGTAAAGTTTAATCTGATCAAATGTATCAGAGTGCTTTGGTTGTTCATGGAAAGGATAGAACATGAGACACTTGTGCAAAACTGTTGATGAATAAAGATGCCACAGTAATTTTTATATGTGAGAGCTATCTATTTGATTGCTTCAGCTTTAAGGTAGTTCATCACTGTAATTCACCCTGTGTTGCCTCTTTAACTCCGTACCACGGTTTCCCATCAGTTCGATTAGAAATGGCAATGCCTTTATCAGATTAATCATTCTTTCTCTTTCTTCCTTTCAGTATCTCTGACCCCAGGACAAAACAAAGCCTACCAAGCAGCCTGTAGTGTACTGGCAGTAGTGCTCATGGCTAAGAGTCTGGAGCACAGATGGAGGTTAAAACCAACACTTCTAATTTTAGTTGTTTGATACATACACACTTTTCCTCCTCTTAAGAAAAAACTCCCACTTTTCCATTTCTAAGCAGCTAGCTGCTTGCCAGAAACCTTCTTACCCAAAGCCAGGACTATTCATTTTATTAGATAAATAAACATCCACAAAAATAACAAAGTAGCAACCATACTACCTGTCAGGTTTGGGTTTTGGGGTTCTTTTGCCAATTATATTTCATAGGGAATCCAGTACTTTAACTGGAGTTCACACAGAATTTATGTCATTCGTGGGCATAAAACATCCAAACTATTTTGTGTGGCCACGCTCTGATCCCAGAATGCTTTTGTTTCTCATTAAGTACACCCAGTGCTTGTTCAATACATTTATACAAACCATTTGATAATTATTCTAATGGGATCTTTACCCTTTCTTCCATTATGTAGAGACCTTTTATTTTTATTACTCTCTTAAACTGCAAATAAACACACATGCGGAGAGTTAACAGAGGATAAGCTTGAATGTATTTTTTAATATGTAAATCTTTGAAACTTTAGATGGATCTTGACTTTTTTTTAGTTTTAACTCCCATCCATGTGCTGCACAGTCCAGGAACCTTTGTGATCATAGACTAAAAAAGCTGCCACTACAATTTTTCTACATATGCACGAGGCCAATAAACTCCCATTATTAAAAGGAACAGCGAGGAATAATTTAAGAAGCCAGTCTTGGGATACCTTCAGCATACTAGACTTCCTTGATTACTGAAGAATCTTGGGATACCTAATATAGCACAAGAGACACCAGTAGGTTTTTAATATGTAGAGGAATTGGACATCATGAACTACTCAAAAATAACTTGGAAGTGAATGCTAGCAACTCTGCAGGGTATAGGAAAGGAGATAAATGATAAATGTTAGCCCTGGGATGAACTTGATTTCTGTGACTTTGGGATAGACTACCACTTCCATTTGGTAGCCCTGAGACAAACAAAGGAATGTGTCCATCTGGCAAAGAAATTTTGGTTTGCTCTCTTGTTTAAATCAAAATGCTTGCATATAGCAAACTTTCAGGTTTTATCTAAAGGCAATTAAATCTAAAATGTTGCTATTTTTGTTCACTGCAATAATATAATGAACAAGACAATAAGAATTTCAAAGATGTCATTATGTAGCCTGTCTATCAATATAAACACTAAGTGATTGTGTGATTTTACTTTGTTCCTGTTTATCTTTCTTATTAATAGTTTAACGTATCAACTTCAATTATGAAACTACTCTTTGTAATATATTTGAGTCATGTATTTTTAATATTTTATTTTCTGTAGGTTTTCCTTATTAATAAAATTGGGTATTTTATAATGTTCCAGTACTGAACGGTATGTACTTTAGAGAAGATTTTTCTGTTTTATAAGGGATGTTACAAACTTTTCTCACAGTACAAAACCTTAGCACACAGAATGGATATAGATAGAGGCACTGGGAAAAAAACTCTGAAAATTTGAGATGGAGTCATGGATCTTGATGAGTCTGAAAGATATGTAGCCTCTTAGAAAAGTAATAGGCTATGACATTTAGCAAACTGCTCACAATATCTGAGACCCAGAAAGAATCAATGTGATGCCAGAGAAATAAACAAGAAGCTGCATACCAGTGTTCAGAAGAGAAGTGTAACTACTCTAATTGCCCCATTAAATGTGTTTGGGTCATTGTAGTTATACAAATGTGAATAGTAAAACATAGAGACAAACTATACCAAAGTGATCTGGTTGCTGTTTCCTGTAATAGCAAAGTATGGCCTTCAGCATGCAGCAAAACATGCATGATCCTTGCTTTTCAGCCACAGAAACACAATATTTTATGTGATTTGGACTGATTTAGTCCATATGTATAAAGGAAAAAAATTACTGCATGGCTGGAGAGGCTTATCAAATACCTTTAAGAAGGAGCACTTACAGGGAAGAACCTGTCATATCAGCTCACTAACAGAGTATCTCTGCTATGTCACTTAGACATATTTGTCTAATGCATAAAAAGCCTGGAATGTAATACTTTGATGTCCACTGATATTTGAGCAATTTATATAGATCTTAGATCTCGAGAGAGTCAAATAATAGTCTTATTTACTACTTATTTACTACACTGGCCTACGTGGCGGGTGCTAAGTATTCAAAGCTTCTGTGCTAAAGACCAATGATCTTTGGGTTTAACCACTACTGGGCATCACAGCACTGGTGAAAAGGATGCAGGAAAAGTCATTAAAATGGAACAATAATGTGATAAATGTTGCTTACAACATCTCACATCCAGCGAAGCTTCAGAGGTGTTAGAAAATGTCTGGTAACATCCTTTCTTAGCAAATCTATCTGCTGTTGCTCAGTGGATTAATGATATTTCAGTGTTACTGCCCCGTGATTTTTTTTTTTTTCAATTCTACATAGCTGATGTTGTAAACACAGAAAATCTCTTAATTTAGGTGATTTAAGAACTGTCTTCTGGGTTGATCCAAGGTGTTCTCAACCCTTGTCAGAGAAAACATTTAGCTTGTAATGCCCTCTAGAGGCAGAATTACTATAATAGTGTTGACCATAGATTTACTCCAGTTTTCTGGTCCAACTGTGATGCTGTAGCTTTCTAGCAACAGCTCTTTTTCTTCCTTTCTTTCTGTTTGTTTTTTTGTTGTTGTTTTTAAATAGGCCACACTTCACATTTCTATTGGAGCAGAGGCCTAGAACTGTTAGGGGCTCTGCAGCTGATCTGGCGGCCTCATTCTGGACTTGTACTGAGATAATCTCCAGCTGAGGTGTGGCCATATTTAAACTGCAAGGCAAAAAGGTGATGCTTGTAAAAAAGAATGAAATTTGACATACCAATGCTTGACATCGAATAAGACTCTGAAACCATCAAAATTAAAAAATATGTCTAAGAGTTTACTGTTCTGCCAAAGGATGTGATTACACTGTGCCTTTCATAAATCCATGGTCCTCAACTTAATGAGGTTAGAAGTTCTGCATAGTTGAGTTAGTTAGAAAGATGAGGAGCTCTGGCTTTTACTGGCAGCCATGGGCTCCTATGCGCAGAATAGCAGAAATTGAAGAGCAGCGAATGTGTGTAATTTCTTAATTTTAAAATCTGGATTACCCCATATTAAAACAGAAGCACTAGAACCACAAAGGAGTCACATTCATGTAATCAGAAACAGAATTTGAGCCTTGAAGCTTTTATTTGTCTTAACGGCATTTGTAAATATTTTTCTTTCTGGTGAATTTTCTTTTATGAGTTGACAAAGGTTTCTGGCAGGTCTGGAAAAATGTCAGCAAAGAAGCCCAGACTATGCAAAACTATCTTGGCTTCATATTCTTCCTTTTTTTTAATAGTTCAGATCATTAATGAGAAAATCATCTGGCTGCTGGCACAATCAGAAACAGTCACTTATCAGTACATTGAGTTCAGTTTATAGTACTCCGATTCATATTCATGATCAGAGGATGCAGTGGAGCAATTCATTAGTGCACTGCTGCATTAAGCAATCACTGCCAAAATGTGACATATTGAGAGTTTGCATTAAACTGCTTCCTTTGAGAATCTTTTGGTTAAGAAATTCCTAAGTGCAGAAATCTGTTGAGATAAATCACTCAGGCACTTCAAGTTAAACATTGAAGCTCCACATACATAACATTTAGTTACAAAAAAAGAATCCATTCACTGATGCTATTTTATGTGTGACATAATAGTCCTCAAATGCAAGTTTAGACTATTAAAATAGCTAATAGTAAGTATAAACTGGATTAGAATTATCCCAAACTGAACCCTATTTCTTACTCTTAATTACTTTATACTGTCTAATGAAAGTTAAGGTTGTTTTTGTTAAGGTCAAAATATTCAGCAACGTCAAAAACTCAGCCTTCTGCATTCTGTATGTCTGCTTATGGTACAAGTAAGGGGTACTTGCAGTTGCAGTCTGTACATGTTCCCCTCACAATGACTCTGTTTTCAAAAAGGGACAGTGCTTATAAATTAGAAAGACATACTTCTTGTGTACTATTGTGCCTGATCTTTGCTTTTTTCCTCCCCCTTTTTCCCTTTCCCCTGCAACACAGGATACCTCTAGTTAATGCTAATAATCGACATAAAAAAAAAACTCAGCAGAAACTAGTTAGAGATCAAGTGGCATTAAAAAAATTGTCTGTAAGATTTCTTTCCCTCTTAAGCTCCTGTATCTCCTCTACCACAAAGTGTTACCATCTGCACATGAGGCGAGGATCGGTTTGCCATCAATCTTTTGCTCTAGACATCAGAGCAAATGGCGTATTCTAAAGCAGTCGGTGTGGCTTTTAAACAACATCTAAACATTTCTCTGAAACAGAAAAGTTTTTCTGATTTCTTCACAGTCCCCTGAACACACATATGACCGTGCCATAAACATGAACATGGTCTGATTAAACATCTTATCTCTTAACCTTATTCAGAATATATCAAAGTATTTAATGACAGCTAAATTTCATAGATACAGAAGAGCACCAGACTCTGTATAACTAAAAACTTGTCCAGCTCTCTGCCCCATCACATTTTTGTGGGAGTCTGTTGTGAGGACAAACAATGTTACGGTTTCACAAGAGGTTTTACGTGCCTTACTCATGACAGAGAGCCTTCTGTGCTGCTACTGCTGCACAAATCTCAAGGAAAAAGAACTTAATTAAAAAGGGAGAAGACAGTACAACAATTGTAAGAACAAGGGCAAATAAGCAGAGAAAGTAGTGACTGGAAGAACCCTAGAAACAATCTTCCCCATGAAATCTAGCCAGTGATGTATACTGCACATAGTGGGAATATTTTATCCAGGCTTCAAAGAGGAAAAATAAATAGAAAGAACTATTCTAGGCAAGGGTGTGAGTCACTCTGCTTTATGCAAGCCAGTAACAGCAATTGCTTTTAATCTACAGTGAGGTGACTCAAAGATGCATCTCTGTGGTAAGGAATGAACTGGGAATTCACCGCTGCCCCTGAGAAGGCAGGAATTCTGACTGAGACCACTTTTCACGTAGATGCTTGGCACTACTAGCTCCTGCAACTTGTTAGTTCATCACTTGTAGCCTAATGACAGTTGAAGAGGATGACCGTGACAGACAGCTGTGTCTGTAAGCATCAAAAGAGAGCTTATATTTGACCTAGTTCTGGAAATGATTAACACATGATTTAGCTCTCATTCATTTCTATTCATGGTCATGTATCTCACAGCTGTTGCTGAACACCAAGAATCAGGAAAGGTTTTTGATGACTTTATACTTTACAAATGCATAATCAAATGGTAAGATACAAACATTTACAATAACAAGATATGTTTCTTATTAAAAAACAAGAATATTTGCTACTGTTGCTCTGAAGTTTTAATTTTTGTTCAACCACTAGCATATTCTAGTAATGTGAAAACATGATTGTGTATTTAATTTCTCATAAAATATAACCATCTTCTTATTTAATTATTCACAGCTACTATGCATTGAGAAATCACCTATGTCATAACAAGTCTTTAAGATGCTTGAAAGATTTCCAAGTGCAGGTCTCCTTTTTTAGTATTATGTTTTTACAGTGAAGACTGCATGACTCCTCCAACATAATCGTAGCTAAAAGGACTAGATGCTCTTGCTGCATCAATATTTAACCCACTTACATCTCTCTTATGATAACAACAACAAAAAAGATATAGATCTATGGCCAACTTGGAACTTCACTGTGCTGCAGTCGTACCACATGCCTGCACTCAGTAATTCTTAGCTTTGTCAGGAATAGCATGGGGTAGGTGATTTGCTGCTCAGTAGCAACCTGGTAGATCACCACATGTGGACTGGGAGAGGATATCCACGAGCTGGAAAGGTTTCCAGTAGGTTTATTCATTTGTCCTGAAGAAGGCAATGAGGCACATTGTGCAAACATAGCCCTTTTGTGGGGGGTTTTTAGAAGCCAAGAGCAAGAGCAGATACATGTGAGGATTTGTACACTAACCATATTTTTGAGTTCACAGAGTACTACAGTTTCTGCAAATCTCACCACACTGCTAGCTTCTGGGATCACCACCAGTGGAGTGTGTAAAATCTGGCTCTTTAAGGTATCTCTATTTCTGTCTCCTATAGTTTTCTTCCACTTGTCTGGCTCTTCTTTGATAATGGTTGCTCCAAATATCAGCAGATTTCAATAGGGCACGCTCACCTCTCACTGGTCTTGGCTTCCATTCTTTACACTTCTGCCTGATGCAGACAAACCTGTAGATGTGTTCAGATGCAAAAGATTTTCAAGGCTGCTCCAGCTGAAGGCACTCAAACTGGAAAAAATGTGTTCTTTCATCATAGCCTTTTTAAAGACCTGATAATGAATTAGTAAAGAAAGTAAGGGTAGTTTTTTTACAAAGCTGGTTGTCTTAATATATGGAAAAAATTTGTTCTGACAATTTAAGAAATGAGAAAAGTTGAAACTTGTGTTTCAGTCTTGTGAATGGTTACTAAGTGTTATAATTTTGTTATTCATATATTTTTCTCAAAGTCCAGAAGCTAGACAGGATGAATATTTTTTTAAAAAAACTGTGGGTTTGTGTCCATTTGGGAAGAAAATAACAATGTTATTTTGTGCCAATGATTCTTGAGAATTCTTCTTTCTGAGGAATCTTAGATTCTATTATAAATATGAAAAGCTCATATAAACAGCTGAACTTGGAAAGACTCAGATTTGCTCCTCATTATGTGGACATAAAGATAGATTGAGAGAAGATTCACCTTTAACAAGTCACTACTAACCTTCTGCTGAGCTAGAAACCTAGTAGACTGCCCCGGTTTTTACACTGATAAAAGGAATCTGGCCATGCTGTTTTCTCAAAATGTGTTGATAAACTGGCTCTTCACAGCAAGAACACATTTAGCTGATGCATCTGTTACTCAGATTGTCACATAGAATTAGCAAATCAATTCAAATATTAAGTATTTTATTGCTATCTAGAAGTTAGAATCAAGGACTAGGGGGATAGGTCTTGGCACTTTCCATGCAGAATTTATAAGTGAATAATCTTAGAAACAACTGAGTCATCTTCTTTTATCAGAGAAAGTAATTAAAGAGGGCAAAAGGACAGTAAAAGTGCTCAAAAATTTATAAATAGAAAAAATGGCTTTACAAGAGAGATTTAAAATTCACAGATGTACTCTGCTGGTCATGTCCAACAGCCTACTGAGTGGTCAAAGACACTGGTGTCAGAATATTTGTTCTAATCAAAATCTGAACAGGCCTGGGGTGTGAGAACACTTAACAAGTACTCAAAAAGCAAAACCACAGAATCATAGAATGGTTTGCATTGGAAGGAGCCTTAAAGATCATCTAGTTCCAACCCCTCTACCATGGGCAGGGACACCTTCCACTAGACCAGGTTGCTTAAAGCCCCATCCAACCCGTCCTTGAGCACTTCCAGGGAAGGGGCGTCCACAACTTCTCTGGGCAACCTGCTCCAGTGCCTCACTATCCTCACCGTAAAGAATTTCTTCCTAATATCTAACTGAAATCTACCCTCTTTCTGTTTAAAACTTTTACTCCTCATCCTACCACTACACTCCCATATGAAGAGTCCCTCCCCATCTTTCCTGTAGGCTCCCTCTAAGTATTGAAAGACTGCTGTAAGGTCTCCCCAGAGCCTTCTCTTCTCCAGGCTGAAAAATCCCAACTCTTGCAGCCTGTTCTCATAGGTGAGACGCTCCAGCCCCCTGATCATTTTCATGGCCCTCCTCTGGACGCACTTGAGCAGTTTGAAATGGCATTCAAAGGACACCAAAGCATTGACAAAATAGGATATGGGGATCAGTCACTACTTAGTGGCTTCATATGCATATCTCCTCAGTTGTTCTCAACTTCTGTACAGATAATTTTGTACTTTAAAATACAAATGGAAGTCAATTTATACTCTAACATGTAGAATGACAGTGTAGATAATGTAACTTCATATTTCAATAGGCATTAGAAACTTATCTGTAGGTAGTGCAATAGTTCAATTCAGAAGAGACCAATATAAGAGCCTGGCATTGTATGCAGCTCCCAAGCAACATAAAGCAGAAGGTGTGCTTTCCTTTTTGGGAATGGGCACCAAGCTGAAGGGAGAAACAAATTGCCAGCTGAGGAGGGAATTAAGTCAGAAGCAGGATGGGGGTTGACCCTGGTCGGAGTCCCAGCTGTGGGCCTCATTCAATGGGTTATCTTGGTTTACTGGGGCTATTCAGAAGCTGTTTCCTTCTACTTGCTTTGAACCATTCCTGGAGCCTCAGAGGCAGGAGGTATATGTTTTATAGCTCTCCATTATAAAGCCTTTGATGGGTTGCTGGAAGGGTTTACAAAACTGGATATTCTTACACTTTTTTGTATTTTTGGCAGAGATGACTTTAGGAAGTACACCTAAACAATGATATAGAAAGTGAAGAGTTATTCCTATTTCATCAACTAGAATTAGAAGCTGAAATAATCTATTCATCCTTGTGATCCTACTGATGCCCCTTCTGATAATGAAGTCCGCTTGTATTTGTTACTCAGTGATGGATTTTAAGACAGATACAATCTGTATTTTCATGTGTCAGAGAAAATGATTGTGTTGATTTTTTTTCCAAAATACAAAATGGCACTATTGGTGCCCCAATAATGCAGAGATTTATTTAGGGACCTGAAGTGGAACCTATCAGAAAAGAGGAAGGTGTGGAGCACAGAACATTTCTGTGCAGATCTCTGTCTGTTCCATTGAAAACTGTAGCAGGAAGCCTCAAGAAAAGAGCTAGTCTTCCCTTGGTCACAATTTATATCTTTTCTCCAAAAAAAAGCGCATGCAGGAAAAGTAGTGATGCATGTCTGATATTGATGGAAAGCAAGTATGTACCTCATCCATTGAAAACATTGATCAAGGCCACTTCGCTCTTTTTTAATGATGGCCCCATAAATCTGCCGGTATCAATGAAAGTCACTGTTATCTGCTTAAGGTTCTAAATGGCCATACTAAGTTGTAGCTAATCCAAATTTTCATACTTATCTCTTTCAAAACTCTCCCTCTGCCTTTTTTTTTCTTTTTCATTTTTTGAACAACACATGAATAAAACCATGACACATTAATAAAATAGGAAGAGGAAGAAATTGCACATACCCATGGTAATTTTTAATTAAGTAGTTTCAATGTTCAAAGCTTTCTTGCACATCTTTTGTGTTCATGGGTTTCAGTCAAGAAAGATGAGAAACCAACAGGATGTAGCATTTTTCCATGTATACAGTCTATTTATGACAAAAAAATTGAAGAAAAAAGGTATGAAAAGGTGGTGTTTCTGTTTAATGACAATGTAAAGTTTCTGGTTCAAGGTCAAATCGGAAATAGGATATAAATCCAATAGCAATGAAACCTTACAAGTTGTTCTCATCAAAATGCTATGGAAAGACATCTGTTGACACAGATCTTCACCCAATGATGGACTGACCCAAAATTTCATATGCACAGTAGTTCACAGGATCTTTCCAATGTCACCCGACCCAAACAAGAACAGAAAGATGGAAATGAGCCTAAAGTGATTTTTAAAAGCATCTGTTGACAGTTAGGTGATTGGGTGTGGCTGCCCCATAACGACTTTATGTCTTCTTTAAGCAATAGGATGAGGGCAGAGGCTAAGAGGAAGCATGTGCTATGGCTGGAACAGAACCCAGATCACAGGGGCTTCAACCACAAGGTTGCTCCAAATACAGAGTAAAAGAAGATGACTGGCAAATCTAGTCCTTTGTAGGTATGGTTATGTTAAAAAAGTCACCTTAGAACCACAGCTGGGGAGATATTATAACTCCAAAATTCTCACTTGCAAAACATACTATACTTTGTTTAGTAAGTCAAGACATTTGATTTGCCTTTTTAACAAAGTCCAGAAGGTGCCAGATACCAAGCTCATCTTAGCTCACAAACCACTTTTAAATACATGGGCTTGTTCTGCACTGCCGTACTGTTTGCCAGCAGCACAGGTCCATAGCTCCCAGCATTATACCTTTGTCAGGAACTCCTCAGCAATACTCAGGGTAGGCTGAAGAATCTTTTTTCAGGAACCCCAGTGTAAAACAGGGATTACAATTTCAATATTTTATACTAAATATATTCAGGATTGAGGTGTATCCTCAGTGGGACACTCCACCTCATACAGCAGGAAGCAATAAACAACCCTTCTCCAGAGAGATGTTGAGAACATTTTGAAAAGGAAATTTGCTTATTTTTTGCCTTAAGAATATCAAAGAGATTCTCTAGACAGATCTAACTGTATTTCAGATATCTGGGCAATGAAATCCCTCCTTAGCCTTGCCCCAACACATTTTGCTATGTAATATGTACATGAGTCTCAGAAACAGATGGAGCACACTTTACCCAGAATCTAATCCTAGTGAGGTAGAAAGACCAGATGGTCTCACTTTCCAAATGAAAACTTTCAGAGAGTCTTTAAACTAAGCAAAGATTTTATTAACATTGATGGCTGGGTATAGTGTAATACACAGAGAAGATTAATTAGAAACCCTAATTAAATGTAACAGTGTAAAAGAACCAGAGCGCTATTTGGCATCAAACAGCTTTTTAAGAATCTTGTTGAAACCTGGAGTCTTCAGCATTGCTGAGCTGCAAAGTGAGCAACAGAAAAGCAGAAACAA
Organism: Coracias cyanogaster; assembly: GCA_033124195.1. NCBI lineage: Eukaryota > Metazoa > Chordata > Aves > Coraciiformes > Coraciidae > Coracias > Coracias cyanogaster. The sequence goes on from JAVSBS010021573.1 coordinate 102,186, forward strand.
TGAGATTTACGAAAAGGTGCCAGATTCAATTGTACATGCAACCATTTCATGTATTTTTCATAGAATCATAGGAAGGAGGGCTGAAAGGAACCTTTAGAGGTCACCTAGTTCATCCCCCTACCCCAAGGCAAGATCAACTGTACCTAAATCATTCCTGACAGATGTTTGTCTAACCTGTTCCTATAAAGCTCCAATCACACAGATTCCAAAACATCCCTAGGCAATCCATTCCAGTGTTTAACTACCCTTGTTGTTTGAAAGTTTTTCCTAATGTTTAACTCTGAGTCACAACTACTCGAGTTTAAGCTTGCTATTTTTTTCTGTTGACCAAGGGCATGGAGAAAAGTTTATTCCTTTTTTTATTTTTTTAACAGGTGCCTTTTACAAATAGGAAGGTGAGTCCTATGTTCCCCTGCTATTCTTTTTTTTTTTCTTAAATTAAGCAACCCCAGTCATTCCTTTTCTTCCCACTTAGATTTCTGATCATTTGGTTTATCTTTATTAGGACTAGATCTCTCTCAAAGGTGGCATTGGAATCTGAACATCATAGCTGCACTCTTAGCTGTGCTCGGCAGAATGAAAGTGTCATGGACAGTATTCCTGTTATGTGTCCTGGTAGTAGGCTTGCTTTTTTGCTAAGGTTTGACTTTGTTGATTTGTGCTAAATTCATGTTCTTTTCCTACAGAACTCTTGCCTAGCCACTTATTTCCAGGTTGGTTTTAAGAAAACTTGACTGAATATATTGAAGAAGGGATTTCTTTGCTGTTTTTCACTGCAGACAATTGCAGAAAAAGAATGTTTATTTGCATGAAGACATTATCATGTACCCCAAGCAAATGAGGTGGAAGGGTCTATTTTCTTCAGCCTATTGAAGGAATGTACATCTGGAAGTAATGTTATAATTCTCAGACATATGTAGTGCAGAGCTTGAAGATACAAGTGTCACACATTACTTGTCTGTTTAAATTCTGTGCTCGTATCTCTGGCTTGCAGCAGGAATTCTTGCAGATCATGGACAGTAACCAACCAAATGTTGCTGTGCTTTTGCAAAACCCTGACATCTAGGCTGTTACTCGGTGGATTAGTTGGCAATGCAACACTGCAATGTTGTGCCATCTTACGAAAACCAGCCTGGATCTTCAAAAGGTGAAGAGCATACTTAGGTAAAGCAACTGTGTCTGGGCAATGGCACAGAGAATGACTTCCAGGAAGCTCCTACTGATCCCACCCACCAAGTGTGCTCCTACTCCACCTCCCTAGGAAAATGCTGCAGTGAAGGGTTGTAGACAAGCACAGGAAGAGGCATCTGGACTCCAACTGTTCTGAAGGTTTGCTGATACAAACACATGTTTATAGCTCACAGAAAAACGAACAGATGTGCAGATTCAATGAATTTTATCCCCTCAAATGCTGCAGTCACAGCTAAAGAAGTAAAAATAGATGCAGTTGTGGGAGCAGCAGCTATAGCAAGGACTAATGCTAAAAGAGTGCAGAGAGGGAGGAGAGGACAACTTATCACAGAAGCAAGGATAAGCGAGGAGGGCATTAATTATGAACTGCTCTGAATAGTGACAGCACCTAAACTGCCTCTCTTAACAAGTTTCCTCTTTTGCAGTTCCCCAGCATCAGCTGCATACCACCCTTTCCCACTACCAGTGTGCAGCACATATGGCTGCCTTGCAAGAATCACACAAATCATCCAGTAAGTTCATTTTTATTAGTAGCTTCTGCTTAATTAAGGGATGCATCATGCTTCATCAATCAGCTTCTGTGCATGTGAGTTGGTCTCAGCCACTCTGCTGATTCAAACTCCAAGCAGCTACAGTTCTTGTGCTGCAGGCAGGAGGCTGGTCAACTTGACTTTGGCGAGCCAGGGGCAGAACTGTATTCCTGATCATTAAAGGGAAGTTTCATACCACAGCTATGGCAATGGTAGATTCACAATAAGTTTCCGCTATCATGCACTGAAAAACTGTCCTGCTTTGAGTTAGAACAATTCTGTTCAGCGATTTTACTTTTCAGTTGAGTCTTTTCTGACTAACTGCACTCTCTGAAGTTAAAGGCGTAATTTCACAGACAGTGTCTGCTTCTAGCAGTGACAATGCTTGATGTTTAGAGTTACTATCAAGGATTGGTGTGTGCAGGCCAACGTCACTGCTAAATACCGTGTATCACATTGCAGGGTGCAAAAGTAAGAGGCCACACCTGCGGGGGGGAGTGGCCAGGACAGGTGACCCTAAACAGACCAACAAGGTATTCCAGCCCATATACGTCATACTCAGTATAAAGCTGAAGGATCATGAGGGTCAGTTTCTTCCTCTTCTTCAATGGCTAACATCTGAGGAGGACTCCATCCACTCTGCCTTCAGTCCCAATTCACGTGTTCCTGAATCCAGTCCCAGAATCCAGCTCCTGAACCTGGTTTCAACCTCCTGCTGAGCCCAGACTGGGATTTCCCCAGTGTCTGTTCCACAGCATCAGTGGTGATGGTGACATAATTGCCATCGGAGGGGGTGGGTTTGACACTGGTTTTGTTTGTATTTGTATGTATTCCATTTTATTGTTATTATATTTGTTAAAGCTGTTTCAGTTTTCTGATCTGTAAGTCTCTATCCCATTCCCTTTATCCCACCTTTGAGAGTGGAGTGGGGCCAGCAGAGCTCCAGAAGTCTCTCTCCCTTACTCCCTTTCTCTTCCCCTTTTTCTGGGGGAAAAGGAGGGTTAACAGAGAGCATCTGTTGTAGGTCTAGCAGACTGACCCTAAACCTGGACAAAGATGGACGCAGAAAGCTAATGCGAAGAAAAAGGTTAGCGTTAAGACAGTGAAAAGTGTAGATACACATTGAACGCTGTTGTTTATTTACAAATGTAGACCCTTTTTAGCTTTCTGTTTTTTAAAGAAACCAGTCAGATGAGTTTCTGGAGTCAGTACTGGTTTACATTCATGCATTTGAGCCCTGTAGAAGAAACTCCTGCAAAGGAGGTAAGCAGGTGTGTCTAACGCAATGCAGTGCAGTGGCAAAAAGAGAGATAGTGTGGACAGAGTAAAGATATAGCTTTACTTCCCAGAATGAACACATGAATCTAGACAAGAGCATACATGTCTAAAACTGCTGGATCTAGCTAGACTGGGGCTGGCTTGGGATCTCTTCATAGTACTACACAGTGAGATGGATATGTAATTACAGATAATCGCATTCTCTGGTCTTTCAGTTAATGATAAAAGGGGCTGTCTGTTATCACCAGTCCATTACAGGCTCTGGAATAATGCTCGTAGCAGCAACTCAGTGAATTATTTTTTATTTGCTCAATAACATTAAAGGCGTAATTGGTCAGATAGAAGCTTTGCAGTGTAGCTCTTCCATTGCAACCTTTTTTGTGGCCTCAGATACACTTTTCCTGGATCCCTTCTGTGCAGGAAAGGTTAATTCTGATGAATTACAGCAAACTCTATCATAGTTTTGCTGCTTGAAAGATTCATTAAGAAGTGGAACCTACAAAAATCCAGCTCACTTTCAGCCAGAATCAAATTTTACTTCAGTCTTCTGGTGTGGAAAGCTAGTGCATTAACTTATCAGGTTATCTAACCCTTAAATGCATTTTTTCAATAAATTGTTCAGTGAATGAAGGTAACACGCATGTAAGCTACTTCATCTAAAATACACCAGTCATCACTCTCCTCTGAAATTTTAATGGTAGCTTATCCTTACATATCCTTTACATATTTTGTTATTAATTTTTATGATAGTTATTAAAGACCTTCAGATGCTTTACGGATTGCTTGCAAAATAGTGTATGTACAGTATATATGAGTTTTAATAGGGCAATTAAAGTAGATTCAACATCTCTACTATATTATTATATACACATCTGCAATTAATATATTGTAAATGCTGTAAAAGTAATATATAACTTTTACTTTATATATCAAAGCATATATTTTCTTTTAGTATTTTTAAAGTATTCAGCAGAAAGTAGGAAAAAAAAAATTTCCCAGGATACCTCTCACCCACATTGCGGATACCTGCAAATTCTTTAGCTTATCCCAGCCTAGTTAAAGACAGGTGTTTGGTTGCTGGCTTCACTAGTCCTGACCCAAGATGTGGGCTGTCCTGTCCTTTTTTCATTCTGCAATATAGTAATAAGGGTTAGGGACACTGAAAAGTAATGCTAATGTGTGTTAGTATCAGAGACTATTGCTCAGCTGTGGTGAGAAGTCACATAGAATTTATACATCATACACAGGACATAACAGAGACAGAGAACCACACTGGGTTTTGTAGGCATCCTCCATGTCAGGATCTACTGGAAATTTGACTATTTCAGTCAAATTTATTTTCAAGGAAGTAAATCTTTGAACCAGATTATGTGGAGCTGTAGACTGCTGTGCTGTGTTAGGTAAAGACCATTCAGATTGTTCATAAAGCCCTATGAAGGAACAGTGATGGTCCCCTATATTGCCTGACTGTCAAATTCATGACAAGGAGTGTGCCCTCTTCTCACTTTTTGTTTTGACTTTCTGTGTTGCTCCCCAGAGCTACAAAATCCTACTTGGAAAAAGAGATCAAGCTGTTTCTGAGCTTCATGACACATATCTGTAAGTAGATTTTCTAATGACTATGAATTATAGGCTGTTCCTACCTGGCTGATATGAAAAGCAAACTTCAGTCAAACTTAACTATTTTATCTGGGACTATTCTGTACCTTGAATCTCAAGGGTAAGAGAGCTGGACTATAAAACTATATTAAAGAAAATAATTTAAAAAAAGATCAGTAGGGACACAACATTTATACCTTCATCACCTACCAGTTACAAAACTAAGACAGTCCTTAGGAGCAACTTGGCCTACACAGACTTGAACTGAGCTTGTGCCCCAAACAGCTGTGGTTAGAAGGGATTAAGTCTCTGAAATGCCTGTACAGTGATGCACACAGCATGGGGAATAAACAGGAAGAACTATAGATCTGTGTGCAGCTGCAGAGCCATGATCTCATTGCAACTACAAAGACATGGTGGGATGGCTCACATGACTGGAATGCTGTTGTGAACAGCTACCTGCTTTTTAGGAAAGACAAACCAGCAAGGTGAAGTAGTGGAGTTGCTCATTATGTCAGAGAGCAACTGGAATGTGTTGAGCCTTGCCTAGTGTGGGTAAAGAATGTGTTGAAAGATTATGGGTAAGAGCTAAGGACCAGCTAATATGGGTGCCAATGTTGTGGGTGTTTACCACAGGCCACCTAATCACGAAGAAGAAGTCAATGAGGCTTTCTACAGGCAGCTGAAAGTAGCCTCATGATCACATGCCCTAGTACTCATGGAGGACTTCAACCACTCTGATATTTGCTGGAATGGCTAAATAACAAGGTGCACACGATGGGTGCATTGATGATAACTTTCTGACACAGGTGGTGGAGGAGCCAACAAGGAGAGGTGCACTGCTGGACTTTGTACTAACAAACAAAGAAGGTCTGGCTGGGGACATGAAGGTTGGGGACAGCTTGGATGCAGTGACCATGAGATGGTGGAATTCAGGATTATGCAAAGAAAGAACAGGTCAATAAGTAGGATTGCAAACCTGGACTTCAGAAGAGCTAACTTTGACTTCTTCAAAGACTTACTTGAAGGAATCCAATGGGTTAGGACTCTAGAAGGTAGGGAGGCCCAAGAGAGCTTGTTAATATTCAAGCACCACTTCCTCGAAGCTCAAGATTGGTGTATCCCTATGAGTAAAAAAATCTAGTAGAGGAGGCAACAGACCTGCATGGATGAACAAGGAAAAACTCAAATGGAAGCAGGAATTTTACAGTATGTGTAAAAAGGGACTGGCCACTTGGGAGAAGTATAGGAATGTTGCCAGAGTATTCAGGGATGCAATGAGGAAGGCTAAGACTTGGAATTAAATCTGGCAAGAGATGTCAAAGACAACAAGAAGGGCCTCTCCAAGTACATCAGTAGCAGAAGGAGGACTAGGGAAAATGTGGGCCTGGTGCTGAATGGGGTGGATGCCTTGGTGACAGAGGATACAGAGAAGGCAGCGTTACAGAATGTTGCCTTTGATTTGGTCCTCAGGAATCCCAGTCCTTGGAGGTGAGACATAAAATCTGGAGGAAGGAAAACTCTCCCTTGGTGGATAAAAATTGGGTTAGAGATCATTTAGGCAAGCTGGACACCTACAAATCCATGGGTCCTGATGAGATGTACCCATAAGTGCTGAGGGAGATGTCAGATATTATTGCTAAGCCTTACATCTATGCTTTTCCTCCACCTTGTGGCTTAGATTTAAGGAAATGAGATAATGTGGAAAGTGTGTCTTTAGAGTCTTGACTGTATGAGGAGCTTTTGTGAAGGGTCATAGAATCACAGAATCACACATGAGCTCCCCTAGATTGTGAGAGAATCCTGATTTGATCAAGTTCTTGACCTGAAACATCTTTCTTCTTTATCAACCGTGGGTAAATCCAGCAAAGGAAACATTTACGACTGCTTGATATTAATGCACATTAAGGCCTTTACTTTCAGGCTGTTTTTCATTACAGGGTGTGATTAGACCTTTCTGCTGAAATCTGACTAATCTAATCCAGAGAAAAGAGAAAACCCCTGGTATTAAATACATGTTCCCAAATGACCAGCTGATGTATTTTGCCAGGGTATCATGCTTGACATGTAGGGATGGAGAACAAATCCTTGTAATCTATGACTTACTAGCTGTTTCAAGTGATTCTGGCTGTGTCAATAAATTCGTTCACAGCCCTAATTGTGTTAATGAATTGAACATAATTAAACTTACAGCATGTTACAAGCTTCCTCTGGCAACTCTGGTAGGTTTCTTAAGTAACAGTTCTTCAGCAACCACCAGTGCTGCTTAAACTTCCTTATGCTTCCTGTTGTAGAAAAAGTTAGTTGAAACTTAGGGTCTAGCAGATTAAACACTGATAATAGCTAGCGTAGGCAAAGCTAGCAGCTTACACATTAATAACTAGAGTAGACAAAGACTATAGATTGTGGTATATGGACTGGAACAACCATTTTACAACATGCCAAATAGATAACTACAGAATCGGCTGAAACCAGCCTGGGAGGATGTGATATTGTGTAAGAAGATGACCACTTAGCAACTGTTTAGTGAGGAAACAGCAAAGAAATCAAACCAATAAAAAGCAAGAAGACCCCCAGATCTTAATATTACTATTGGTTCAAACTGTTTCATGAGGGGTGGGGAACTTAGACTGTAAGGGTATAATTGCCCTGGGATTCCTTTGTTCAGGATCCCTCTTTAGAGACACATAGCTCGAGCTGAAGCGCCATTAATAAAAAGTACTTTCATGACGGAATCTATCTTTCGGCTTTTGTGGAAACCCTTTAATGGTGGCTGGTGTGCCTAATTCGCTAAACATTCCACAGATGAAAACTCATCTGAATATTGAAATTTGTCTTAAAATCCATCTTTCCCATGTTTGAATCATTAAAGGGGAGAGTATGTGAAACATACTTATTTTAAGATAGAACAAAGTGGAATCTTTCTTTCATTTTTCATTAATTATTTAGCCATGATGATAAATAACTTATTGTTCATGTACACACAGTTAGGAGTGACAAACCTTCTCATCCATCTCCATAGAGGTTTTGGGACTCTTCCTTTGTTTGGCTACTCTTCTTCTTAAGTATTTAAAGAATCATAATAATTCATGCATTTTCCAAGCTATTTCATTTTGTTCTGTCATGGGTAGCCCTTTGGTCAAACCTTAAACAATGAAAAAGTTATACATTCTTCACCTTAGAACTTGGTTCTCCTCCTTGCTGCACATACAAATCTTTTAGAATCAATTATTAGGCAATATTAAGAAATAACAAGATGTTATGAATCTTTTCCTAAGTGACATTATCACTAAAAATCTACCATTAAATTTGCATCTTATTCTCCTGTTTTTTTTTCTTCATGTTAACACTGTTGTCTTAACATGTACAGAATTTGTTAATTTTAATTTAAACTGTAGTAAAGAAATGGTGACTGATCACTCTTTACTAGTAATATTCTTATTTGTGAAGGACCTATATAGGACCTGTGGTCCCAGCTGAAAAAAATGACTGCATATATGCGTTATTTTTTAATCAATAGGCTTTTTCTATAAAAACATTGATTCTGTTTCAGTGTTTTCATAATAGCACAAAACATTGTGGGAATTACTGATGGTGCAGAACATTATCAGGTGCACACAGCATGATGCCTGCACTGTGTTCAGGATTAAATTTTTAAAGAAACTCAAGCAAACTAAACCCTTTTGATGCAGCACTAGATAAAAATATGGAACAAATGAAATGATCTAGGAGAAATGTTGCCTCTAGCACAAACGACTGAGTCTCATTAATATCCATGCAGTTATCTGCAGACCACAAAAAACACATCTCTAGGTATTAGCTAGCACAGATACCTCTATGCAGTACTGCATTTAGGTTGTGTAGACATGCACAGAGTATTTTCTGATTAAATTAACCTGCGTCAGGTCCTTAAGGTTATATTTTTCTTTCTTGTGCATTCATGTCTAACCCGAGAGTGAGCCTTATTTTCAGCATCTATCTTAATAAAAATTTTGTGGTGATCCTCAGCACAAAGAATTTCTGCTTTGAATATTTTCATTATTATCCCATGCTTTGTAGACCAAATTGAATCAAATGCCCAGTACAACTTAGTCTTTTTTCAGTAGTGGCAGAAAGCTCAGTAACATCTTAAGTGAGTAGATAAGCACAATACAATCAAACTTGTAGGATACACACGTACCATGTATGTGTCAGAGACGTTTGTGTGATAAATTACACAGACCATGTGGTAAATTGCAGTTTGTGCTTTTGACTGCCTCATCTACCCTCTGCTTACTAATCCATCTCCACTGGGACCACTTCTATCATTTAAAAGATCTGATCAACATCCAATAGCTCCCTTAAAAAAAAACCACGAAACAACCTGCCACTATACATAAAGCAGGTTTATCTAACCATAGTTAAATGCTGGATATGTCAGCAACCTTCAGCTAACCCATTTCCCGTCATTTTAAAGGACCATAAATGGCAAAAAAAGAGTGGAACAATATATGGAAAGGCCCTACTAGAGCTCTTAACAGAGAACTTCTGCGCCTGAAAAAATCTGCATGATGGAACCGAGAGGTAAGGTCAGGCTCCCACCACGGTCTAGGAATAGTATTCTGTACTAAAAAAAAACCAACAAAAAGCAAACAATAAAATCAAACCACTACCACT
>JAVSBS010021573.1:111539-123482 GCA_033124195.1 Coracias cyanogaster
ACCACGGTCTAGGAATAGTATTCTGTACTAAAAAAAAACCAACAAAAAGCAAACAATAAAATCAAACCACTACCACTACCAACAACAAACAAAAAAAGCAAAAAAAAATGAACAAAAAACCCCAAAGCCCAGCAGAACCCCCCCCCAAATGTAAAAAAGAAAAAATAAAGGAAATTTACCACCCCGCCCCACCCAAATCCATGCAGAATAGTTCTATAAACGCTCAAAGTCCTAAACCAGAAAAATAATCTGACATCTGATGCAATATTGAGACTAATATGCTAATTCCATATGGTTAGATTAATCCATTAATCATTGCTAAAAATAATTGTGTATGTCCCTAAATTAGCCGGCTCTTTCTTATGGCAAGCAAAGAAGAATAAAAGGCTTTATAACACTAAATGTAATTCCTGTGGCTGATAATCAGCACTGTGTTTAAACACTCAAACTGCTGCTTTCCCTTTAAAAAAAGCAAAGCAATGTCCTCGCCTCTACCGAACACAGTATTAGGACCTCCGAACTGCACCAGTCTGAAGCACAGACTTAATTAAATAACAAGGTTAGGATCAGACTATATATCAAGGTTATAAACTGGAGTGCTAACCTTCTGGAGAGGAGACGTTCCCAGCTTTCAAATGGAAACAGGTTTTTGTGTCTTTATTTGGAAGGTCTTGAGAGAACAAACTTTAGCATCAGCATAAATGAAGTACAGAGAAGGTAATTTAGGTACATCTAGTCTCTTTTTCCATCTGTGCCTTGGTTCACAACTCGAGTTCTGCAGCATGCAGTGGTAGTGCTGCCACAGCTGATAACAGCACCAAAAATGAAAGTAGGCTGATTTCCAGGACCTTTGGGTCAGGCCCTGACTATTTGTAGCTGGTGGCTGGTCTTTAGGAAGGAACTTCACCTGAGCTTCAGCTTCACCTCAGGGTCCTTCTGGCTTTCTTCTCTCTGCTCACTGCTTGATTTCATCAAGTTCAGTGGTGGTGACAACCTCTGGCTCCAGAGCTCATCCTGACACCAAGGACATCTCTAGATGTACTGTAGCTACGCCAAAAAAGTGTGCTATCTGTAAGAAAAAAGGTGAACATAGGCCAATGCCTGATAGGACAGGGAACTGTCTTTTCTGAAATATGGCTATACCAGCTGCACATTGCATTTCAGAGCACTGAGGTCTGTTCATAGAGGAAGCTGCTGTATAAAGCAGGCAGAGACTTTCTGTGCCTGGAGAGAAACTCTAAGGATTGGAACATAAATGTTTAACCAAGGGGGTATTGTCTGGCATACTAACCCTGTTTGTCTGGCAAGACCCAGGGAAATACTACCAATTAGACAAGTAATCAGTAGAATTCAGATTTCCAGGAGAACAACACAGACTAGAAACCTCAAACTCATTTAATTGTATTGCTGGAAAGTTTCCCTCTTTTCCAAATTACAAGAATGCTTGTTGTAGTTTTGTAAAAGATATTCTTAATTTGATTGTGACTATTTTTCTGAAAAGAAGGTAAAACATCATTATTAAATTTTCATGCAAACTATTATGCATGGAATAACTCATTATTAAAGAACTATTATATTTTCAGAGACAATACTTGAAAGGTTAATAATAATTCATTGAGATAAAGTTTGAAAGGTCTCAAGATACATAGTCAAAGCTTGGCTAAACAACAAACAGGGGAGGATGAGCTAATGGTTTGCAACGATCTGTAGAGTGGACGAGCCAAAAGGAATGAAGAATTATAGAAGGATAGAGTAAAGTGCAGCACGGGCTAATGGAATAAAAATATGAAATGGAAAATTTAGGCTGAGCACATCAGGAAAAAGTTCTTACTGGAAAAAATTATTAGATGGCCAATCAGCCTCCCAAAAGATATGCTGGAAAGGCTGAAATTCTCTGAAATAGTTAAAATGAATCTATGTACCATAGAATAGACCATAGTGGCAGGAGCAATGTCAGGATATGGGAGAAGGAAAAGGTCTCAACCTATGGTGGTCTGGTTTCATCTCTTCATTGCACTGTCCTGAGGCTGCAGTGGAAGCACTACAATGTAAGTGGGAAGAAAAGAAGCAGCTGGTGAAAGAAAAAGAATTCTACGTGTACACAGGTATTGTGCCTTTACAAAACAAAACAAAACAAAACCAAAACCGACAAAACAAAAAAACAATTTAAACTGAAAAAGCCTTCATAATCCCCAGAACAATATGTGAATTACACAAATGTGGCCCCTGACCAGCCCATGGGAACAGGAATTCCACAACTAAATGCTTTTGGTTCCATATCAGTGAGCTTCCAGGCTGAGACTGGGTCTCTGTGTGGCAAACCAAACTTCATGAGAATAATTACGTCAGTTTTTCCGCTGCTGAAAGGCTTCACATTCTTTGTGTGCATCCAGGTTGATGTAACTGCCTAATGTCATAATGACATATTAATGTCATGAGGAAAAACTTTTTTCACTGTAAAAGGATTACTTTATAACCAAACTTTTGGAAAAGTTCTTTTCAATGCCTACATATGGTAGGATTACTTTAAAACCAAAGTTTTTCCCTCCTGACAGCAACATTTGCTCATGCCAATTTACTCATTCCAGTCTTTCCATGGAAAACTATATGCTAATAAATGGGATACTTGTGGACACTTCAGCTAATAGTGTTGTTGCTAATACATAGCAGCGTAACTTAAGTACAGATGACTTGGGTTCAGGTACACAGCATATCTACTAAGAAAGAACTCAGAAGTATGTTGAGGTTGCAGATATTGGGGAACTGGTTGAAAGAACTGAAACCACTTTGAGACTGGCACAGGGGTAAGAGCTGAAGATACGAAGGAAAGACAATACCATGGCGGATGACTCTTTAGCTTTCTAGTGTCTTCATGTGTGATCATGTGCAGGAGGGATTTGTTCCTTTGGTAAATGGGGAAAAGTTTTCTTTGGGTTAAGAGCTGTTGGCTCCACCAGTGAAGGCCAATACTAAAGATACATTCCCAAGGCACACACACATCTGTCTATGCACACAGCTATGGAAGCTGTTGAAACAAAAACTTGTTACTGCTCATCTCAAGAAGGAGCCTTACAGGCAAAATGCGGAAGAGGTAGAAGAGTCACCAGCACCATTCTTCAGTCAGCAGACTAACCTGATTCAAACAACAGCTTGGAATTAAAAAGTTGTACAGTAAAAACTGTCATCAAAGGATTGGAAAAGTATTGTATTATTTTCTTCCGGTTGAAAAAGAGTCAAACTCCAATATACCAGTCAATTACTTACCTTATAAGAAGAAAAGTAGCGTTTATTGTAAAAAAAAAAAAAAATTAGGTATCATCTTGCAAATATACACATTTATGGCAAAATCAACCTTGTTATTTTCAAGTAATAATACTTGATCTAATACTGACTACATTATTATTAGACTGGAACTAATACTATCTCATCATTTTTAGGGAATTGTCTGACTGGTGTTATGCATTCTGCTGTGTTTTGAGAAGAGAAACATCCTCAACTTGTTTGCATCTAAGTATAGCTATCCTTTATACTTCTATTCAGGAAGGATATTCTCATAGAGAGTGGTGATTATCCTTCAACTTAAAAATTATTATCCTTTACCTTTATGGAACCTAACGCACATCAGAAATGAACCTGACACCACTCTGCTCTTCCTCAATTATTTTAAGAATGAAGTCTTCTACTAGAAAAATTATAAATTATAGAATTCTCCCACTCCCAGGTTTACTTTGATTCTGTGCAAATTTGCCAGAATGAAAAGATTACATCTTTAGAGTAATCAGGTGGAAAAAAAAGTACATTGAGGTTTTTTAAATTAAAATATTTCTTTTGACGAAGGGATTAGTCGAAGTTTGCACACTCAGTGTAATTAGTGCATATGGTCCAGCTGTGAAGAAATAGCTGAGGACTTCTAACTTATTATTAATTAGGCTCATTAAAATGCAAGTAAGAGAACGATGCCTAGATAAACAATACCTTATGTCATAAAGTCATTACTTGACAAGAGCTAGTCTTGCTAACAGAAGTCATTACTGATATTTTAAAGGAGCTTTTTTTTTTAGACTCCATGGGTGCCAGTTAACTACTTTTGACTGACATCAAGGACAGACATGCAAAGCTGTAAGGAGCCAGCCGTACAGCACAGCTATTCTTTTCACATCATTTCAAAATATGTCTGGTTGAGGTCAAAGGTTGACAACCAAATGACAGGCCTTCTTCAATTGCTGTGGTGTCACAGCAGGAGTGTGTCAGGGAAATTTTCCTGGGCCCCTCTGTGAATTTTTACATGTTCACATTTCTTTCCTTGTCTTGTAAGTGGGACAGGATTGGCAGATTTGTGATTAACACCTCAGAAGGAGAAGTGTAGACACCATTCCAGGTTGGGAGCTCATGGTAACTGCAGCTAATAATCAAAAGGTTCTCCTTCCACATTAGCACAGTACAAGAGACCAGCATTTTATTTGTGTTCATTTGTATCAGAGAAGGGATGTGAGATTAGCAAGGGCTTTAGCTGTTTACATTGATAGGATTTACTGTATTTGTCACTATCAACACACCTTCCAGTGATATTAGTGTAACAAAAATTGTCCTCTAGACAAAGAAGAACAAAAAGATCTTTCTATTAAATATCAATAAAACAAACACCAAACTGCTTTGAGAGATTTATACATATTTCCATTTATTTCAAGTCTATGCATGCTCACTTACAAGTAACTCTACTGATACAGGCTCCACTCTAAAGGCATCAAAAGCTGCTATTGACAGGTGCTGAAATGAGGGTCTACCTTTAACACAGGGTCAATTGATGAGTGCCTGACCTAGACTTTTGACTGATATGAAGAGCTGTCAGGCAAGTTGCATCATTATAAGTGGTGAGTAAGCAGTGAAGAGGTCTTAGTCATTGCTGTGTTTGGTAAAATAACCTGTGATAGAAAGAAGAGGTGAGAAGCAAATTGCAAGAAAATAAGAAAACAAGAAACATAATTTTACTCAGATTTGGACAATTAAAGATTGATGTAATAAACCCTTCCCGTTGTCTGTCTACCATGCCCTTGAATCATTCTGTCTAGTGAACAAATCAAAGAAGATATCTTGAGTGTATCAGTCAGAACAACTGTAGATGCCAAAGTACTTTTTATCTTGCTTCATCTCAGAGAACCTGCATGCTTTGTACCATCCTTGCTCCCCATATTCATCAAGCTTAAAGTTTCCCCCAAAATATGTAAGTTTGGGCTCTTGGGAATATTTTTTGACACATACTTCACTATGTGTTATGCCTCTTACTTATCAAATATATCCATGTCTGGATGTAGAAAAAAATATTTTACCACTGGAAATTACATATGGTATGGAACTATAAGCAAGTACAGAAATGCACAGGAAGTACAGCTGAAGCAAGCTGAGACAAACTGGTAGATCTACACTTCTAGGTACATAACTGCCACTGAAAAGGAATATTACAAACCCAAGATGTTGAAACTCCTAAGAGTTTAATCCTACAAGTAGGCAGTCAGTATTCACATATAAATCTACTCCTCTTCATGGATATAAGAAATTATACCCACACCTTCCTTAAGCAGATGCAGGAATATCACAGAAGCCAGCTTCTGTCTTTGTGCACATCCTGAACTTACAAGAATTCTGCTGTACTTCAGACATCAAAACCAGCTTCGTTCTAACCACAGGAAACTCTCATGAACTTGAAAATATCCTGTCCCAGTCTTATGATATCTGTTTTCATTTCAGAATAAGAGGAAGACATCAAAAACTAGGCAAGACCTTCTTGGCTTATTCTGCCTTTGTTTACTCTTTAAGAATAGGTGGAGAAAAGTGGTAGAAGAGAACAGATAGTGAAGTACTATATGTTTGAAGATGAAAGTGAAGAATTAATTAGAGCTGAAGATATCACCAAAACCTTGCAATTATTGCAAATCAAGAAAAACTATCCTCAAATTGTATGATAAATTTTCACAATCCACTGTAATTGTATATATTCTCTCCACTCTAACCTTAATACACACCCTCACTGTCTACAAGGTACAGGTAAAATATTAAGTATGTAGAAAGTAAAAGAAGCGTTTTCATCCTCAAGAATCTAGAAAAATCTCACAAACTTACCAGTTTCTGAAATGTATTTTCTTTTCCAAGATACTCCAGTATATGACCAGATGAACCTTCCCACTGTCTTTTGGACAATATGAGCGTGCAACATGAGTGCACATAACATGTGGCTGCTAATAAAATCTGTAGTCCAAACAATAAAGTTCTTTATAGGTGACAATTTGTATGTTAATAGAGCACAGCCAGTTGCACACGAAATGATTTTCTAACTAACTGGTGCATCTAAGCACCCATCAGACCACATGTAGAATACTCCATCTTGTCTTGGAAGCTCTCAGCAAAGACCCTATGACCTGTGAAAAAACCTCTTGGATGGAAAACCTAGACTGTTGCTACCTGTATGAAATAAAAGACAAAAAACAAACTAAACCCGAAAAATGAGAAGGATCACTTCATCTTTCCACATGGCCAAAAGGAAGTGCAGGCTCACAGGCTGCTCTTGAATCCATCACCAACCACCTGGCCTGATGGTGTCATGAGTGGCCAAAACAGTTCTGGCAGCTGGGACTTTGTTTCCTTACACAGACACGCAGAGACACACATTTATATGTACATAGCTTGCTTGCTGCAGCAAAGCAAATAATTTTCATTGAGAAAGTTGATAGTTTTAATTATCTGTAATCTACCATATTCTTGAATATATTAATTGCTGAAACCAGTCCCTATGAGATTAGTTCATGAGGGATAGCTAACCCTTTGTTTCCATGAAGTTTAATGTGAGCATTTGACAGTAAATCAGAGTGCTTTGATCAGTTTTGATATATCTGTTATTTAGTCCAGTTGAGACTGAGAACACTAATTTTCAGAGGCAAAAATTCTGCTTTCGAAGAATATTTCACAATATCCACTCAAAATAAGTTGCTTACATACATAAACTAATAAGCTTACTTGAGCAAATATGCACGTTAGTAAAGTTAGATCTCTTTTTCTTTTCAAGATGCCTTTTTTTCTAAGTATTTTAAGTCTTCATCTACATGCAGTGTTATTCTACTGTTCTAATTTTTACATGTGTCTTGAAGATGTCCAAAGACTCTTTATCACTGCAGAACAATTAAGACAAAGAAACTGCAGTATGTGAAAAGCCATTTCTTCGTATGCTTTATAAACACTTTTACAGTATATAAATATATACACAATATATCAATCATGTTTTGCAAAGAATAGCAGTAAAACCACAAGAACATGAGATCATCCTTGGTACAACGAGAGCTTGTGAGGCTTGAATCTCAGCTTGTTCTCCTTGCTCAGCTGTGCTAGCAGTACTTTTGGAAATACTTCAGCAGATATCTTCCTCTTTGCTTTCAGAACTACAAAATGGAGATGAGGATTGCTGTACAACAGCTGTGGTAAGTCCTGAATGAATGATCGCTGAAAGAATAAAAAATGGTAGCGCTGTGAAAATGTGTGATGGGAGGCCAGACCAGCCTCATCGGAAATTGCCGTAACACAGCTACTGAGAAAGTAAAATACTGCCCAGCTGCACTTTTGAGCTAACTGCTGACATCTGGGTAAGGCTGGCAAGAAGCTAAAACACCTTTGTATTTTATCCCCATGTTTTCACCAGTGCAGACTGGACATATCTGCCACACATATGGAGGCAGGCGTGTGGGCTGAGGGTGGTGGGGAGGTGTGCTGCACACCGACTTTCTCCCCGGGTTGCGAGGCCTTTGCAGCAGGCAGATGTCTTGCCCTCCATTTCAATGCTGCGAGCATCCTCCGTGACCTTCCCTCTCCCTTCCCAGCGCACGCTGACACATCCAGCCTAAATTTGTGTCTCGCATCACCTCAGGATACTCATGGATAATTTCATTATTTTGGAGAGAAAATGCAAATGAAGCCAGACAGCTGGTGCTTTCCTCGTGGCGAGGAGTGATGGAGGGGCCTGAGGCCTACCTCATCAGAGGCTCTCATACCCGTCTGCTCAGACAGGCCCTGGCGGGAGGAGAGCAGGGAGGCTGCGGGAGCAGCGGGAACAGATGGCAGGGAAGGTAGGAAGATGGAGAAGCAGGAGGGGCCAGAGTCGTTCGAAGGAAGAGGTAGTGTCAGTTACCTGTGGGCTGCTGCAGCCTTACAGGACAGTTCTGCATCTCTCAGCCTTCCCTGCTTTGCAGGGTTTTTTTTTTAATTCACCAGAGATATGAAAGACGGTCGCCAGTTAGGTGTTGCACAGCATCCTGAAATTCAGGATGTTTTAGCCTCTGCTAATAGTACTTTAAACTAGCAAGGACCTTTGTTCACTGTCAATGCTGGCCATTTGCTAACTCCTCCTAAAAACAGTGTAACTCTAACTCCAGCAGGTTTGGAGGTTGTTTATTAAATTCCCTTTCAAGAGTAGATACAACTTTTAAAAAAAAGCAACTTAAAATCCCCCTCAGCACACAAAAGAGGGAGAGATTTAAAGTCAATTTCTACAATTATGCATGGAAGAAGGAAGGGGAAACAAACCATGCCTGTAAAAAATCTGTCAAAACATTGCCTAATGAAGCACCTTTACAAGAGGTCTGCAAGAGTAATGCCATTCAGCCCAAACCATCCAGTATTTCAGAGCAGTTCAGACCAGCTTGTAACAACACAATTCATGGTAAGGTTTTCTGACATCTAAAAAGGTAACGATACCAGGGGCATCTGATTTGGTAGAAGTTTTTCTATTACTATTTATTATTGTTATTTTTGGTGAAGTTGTTTCTGGAGAAGTCTGAAATCTTCTTTTGTTTGACATACCTGCAGGCAAACAGCATATGTAGAATGTTTTAATACATTAATTGGAGAGGTAGTTACTTTCATGGGACCAGATCGATCTCTGTCTGGGTGGTGTAAGTAGTTCTTTTTTACAAAATAATAAAATAAAACAGACTTGAAGATGTTAAATTGAAGATCTGTTTTCAGGTATTAAGCAGGAGCTAGAAAAGGCAAGGAAACTAATATCTTACACATATATAGCCCTGTCCTCTGGAGTATTTTAACAAATTAATTACCATGACTTCAATGTATCCTATGTTAAGATCTCTTAGATCTGTCTGTTTAATAGTTATTTAGAACTAGCTGGAAATTTTAAGAATATATCAATTGATTAAAAAAGCTAATCTCCGACCCATTAGGTGAGTAAGCAGAAGGTCAGTATTATCACTGAAGCAGATTCATAGACTTTAGGGGAAATGACTGATGCTTTACTAACAGACCTAATAACTGGTGCCTGGCAACACAACTAATAATACAGGATTCAAGAGACTTAGCTCCCAGCACCTTTTAGATACAGATCTGAAGTTAAGCTGCTACCATAAATCTTGCGGCCATCAGTTCAGAAACATGCTGGCACATAAAAGTTTTAGATCCTGTTTGGTACAGGGTAAAAAGGGCTGTTGAGGGCTATTGCTAGGGAGCTCTCCCATTTCTTCCCTCCCTTTTCCCCACCCTTCACTAACATCTGTACAAAGCCAGCCAGCTTTCCATCCATCTAATTTATATTACTTGTCCATCTGTCCCATGTGACTGTTCTCAATCTTGTGGGCTATCAGCTTCTACTCCTCCAAGTTTCTTCCTCTATCTCTTTCCACACAAGGTTATAACACCTTCCCACTCTTCCTTCCTTTTGCCACCAATGCTGAGAGATGCAAAGGCTCCTCCTTGGGACAGTGCCTGGATACTCTTTATCCTTGCTTAACTTTTGCAGAGCTTTAGCTTTGGTTCTTAGGCACCACAGCATTTTTCTTAATGCTTTTCCTCTGAATACTCTGCCAACCTTTTTGTTGAAACATAAATCTGTCACATATTGTTCAGAATAAAATCTTGGACTCTGATTTCCCTTCACATGTGTGTAATGATAGGTAAATTCACTACAAAGAAGAAAATCTAACTTTGTCATGTCTTCCGACATATGTTTTCCTACCCAGGCTTACTTGATTCTTCTCATTGCTATTATCAGTTCTTCTGGTGCATATCTTGGGCATTATCTTCAACACAGCCTAGACAGAAGCCTGTGTCTAAGACTTGGAGATATTTATTGTGTAACATCTCCATGATATAGATTTTTATGTCAATCTATATAAAGATAACTCTTGGATAGTACCTGCTCATTTCACATCCTGATTATTGCAACATTATTTTCTTGTTGTGTCAGATTCATCACTTATGCTCACTTCCAGAATCTCTCTGCAAATTATCCATCATATCTTGATAAGTAGAAAGCTGATTCCCACATCTGATCAGTTTGGACAGCTATCTTTTGTTACACACTCATATTTCACTGCCTTTATATTTCTCATTTGCAGCAACAATCCAAACATGATGGATAGATTTTGGATGTATGTACACTGCAAGCTCTCATATGGGTTGAGGATGCCTTATCCTTTTAGTCTGTATTGCCCCTTTTGCTTTGTCTATATCCACATTTTGTCACTAATTCCTATATTGAGATTGTGCAAAAGTTAGGAACAGACTGTCTTTTAATCTGTGTTCTTATGCAGTCAAACAACTCTTAAGTAAAACCAACTTCTATGAGTTAGGCTAGGATAAAAAAAAGAATACACCAAAAGGTGGACACAGAGAAATATGCACTTCCACTCATGCATCTGCTTCTTGATAGAAGAAAGGTGTGGGATATACAATAAGCAGCCTTGTCTTCTAGGCTAATCTTCTCTATCCTACCCAGTCATCCTTTACATGAAACAATTACAAGTCTCCCTAGGAAAAGGAGTGGGATTTTCCATCTCAGAGATTAGGATATTCATCAGAATAAGGGTCATCCTTGAGTCAGCTTTCAAGGATCAATTATAGATTTCAATTACGCAGTCGCTAAAAGAGAGAAAGACTGACCACAGAGCAGTCAGAGGAATACATCTGACAGGACCTAGCCATTGTATAGCTACTGATATGACTAAATCCTGCCAAGTTGGAAGCAGTTTTGGGCAGGAACATCAACAGAGTGGTAAACACTGTGGGAACTCTACTGGTAGGCACAGGGGCACGTCAGCTCCAAGCAGAAATGAGCTGTATTAGCAATCCCTCTGCCAGCTCCCAGTGAGGCTGAGGCATAGCACAGCAAAGCCCTGTGTGAGAGGCACTAGCTGAGGACTAAAAGTTTTTTAATCTGATCTGCTCTACACTTCCAGCTGTGCAAATAACACTTGCACAGGACCATGCTGACAGATTTCCACTGCTTCTTGTTCTGGAGACAGCTTAACAGACTCGCTGTATCTCTGCATAGGCCTGCATTGTTAGATGTAGGATACTGTTGGGCACTGAAGATTTACAGCTCCCTAAGGAGTTGTGAATATTTCTTTTTTTTTTTTAAAGAAAAAAATACTCCAGAGTTAGAAAATATTTTGTCTTTAAATGCCCCCATTCGGTAATAAAGTCAAAGTCACACTTGATAGTCAGGTTTTTATTAATTAAGTAAACAGATGATCTGTTAACATCCTTAAGATACATAGCATCTTTCTTTTTTTTTTTTAATCAAAGAGACACTGTTTAGCCATCAGCATTTACAAAAGCAGCAGCACAGACATGTCAAGTTCAACATGTTTTCATTCTGTGTTACCAAGCTCAGCAGTTAGACCATTCATTAATTTCCCCTTCTCCTCAACACACCGTCTGTGCACCTTATTTATATTCACCTGCTGCCAATTTAACACCCTGAAGAGGCACACCTGCAGTGGCAGCAGCTTCACGTTACTGCTGCTGGACTCCATGTTTTAGTCCCTTTTAAGGTTATTGCTGCTGTAGTGCTCTTTCTGTCTAACCCCTGGCTTGCTTGAAACCCATGCTGCTTACACCTCCAGCTCATTTAGCTTGCTGCCATTTGCACTCAAGCATGAGCTGGGTCCT
>JAVSBS010021573.1:123582-143695 GCA_033124195.1 Coracias cyanogaster
CAGGTTTCACCAGCACTGCACAACATTTTACCTTCTGATTTCACATACCTGGGTTTACGTTAGGAGATAAACTATCCCATAGTGTCTGAAATAACGAGTTCTGGCTGTGAAATCAAAACCAGACCTTCTCTTGAATCACAGAGCTGTGGATATTTGATTTCAAATAATGTTTCTTGCAACCCCTCCCCACCATGTGGGGTTCATGTAATTTAACACATACGACAATGGTGGTGCTAGACATTGCTTTGTTTAACCTGCAAAAAAGCCTTCTCTTTCAAAGAGAGAGAATAAAAGAGGAACAAATACACTCATCAGCTCTTGTTCTGTCTCTTTAGCACTCCAGTAGAAACTAGGGTCTCTGGAAAGGTCGTCCTCTTCCATCAGCTGAATCCAAGGTTCAATCTTTTTGACACTATTTATAACCAATGCCCCAAAGGTAGACATCCAGCAACCTTGCTGTCTTTGAGCAGGAGCACATGCCAGAAAAGTACAAAAGAAAATAAGCTGATATATATCTTTAAGTGTTATGCAGCAGCAGCAGTAGGAGTCACTCCTGCTCTGAACCTAGGCTCCACTCCAGTCAGTGCGATTTCTAGTTAGCAAATTCACAGGCCTGAATATCATGTGAACCTTCAAAGTTCCAGTTAACATAATATTTTCTAAACATAATTCCTTTTTCAATAAACCTTACTTACAGAGTAGCGTCCTCTAACCTTATATGCACTAGAAATGCATACATGACAGTCTTTATTCACAACAGCACTTCAAGATGCACAAGAAAGTATGTACACAATGCATCCATGGGCACAGCCTTCAGGCAGAAACTGGAAGATACGGATTTAATGCCTCACATGTGACTTCCTTGTTTGCTAGACTGTTTGGTACTCAGAGGTGGGTAAGGGTGTTCTCAGCCTTCCCAGTGGTATGTCAAAGGTGATGAAAGAACACCAGGAGAGTAAATAGTGTGTCATTGTAGCTACATGTGCTGTCTGAGGTCTAGTTCAAAGTTCTGACTTTTATACTCAGGCAAACATCATTTTCTTCAAACTTTGAAGATGAAAGCCCATAGTCCTGTGAAGCAGAAACAAAAATATCCCATTCTCTTAAATGAAATCAAGATTACTCCAGGCCCTGATATAGCAGCGTGCAATCAAATAGGTTGTTGAAATTGATGAAGCCCACAGCTTAACTTATACAGGTCACAGGAAAAAGATTTCTAGTTAGAGTGCTCAGTTATGAACCTGGTTTGAGTGTTACATTCTTGGAAATATGATACAGAATGATCCCTCTTGGTAAACAGTTTTATAATCTTTGGAAATCAAGTGATGAATGGGTAAAGCAGCACCATGCAGTGCTGTCACAGACACATATCAAGACAGAGTCTTCCTTCACCCATCTCTCCCGTTTCACAGTATATCAGAAGTCAAGACTGAGATGATTTTATACAGAGGAAAGTGGTTACTAAATCTGGACATGATTTTGCCTGCCCTGGCAGAGATCATTTTCCTGGGGAAGTCCATGTTCTACAGAGGGGAAATGAGAACTTCAAGAGGCTGGTGCTGTTTGAATGGATAAAGGCATTTGAAATGATGAGGAAAGCTCACAAAGAAACAGGTTAGCAGAGGGGTGACATCAGTCACGGGAGGTGATATGAAGTGGTAGGGTCACATGAGTTAGATGGATCATGAAGGGGTGTTCTGCACTTCATCCTTTGTCCTCTGCAAGGTATTATTCAAATATAAATCCTCTGTACATTATTTGATATTTACTAAGATTTTAAGACCGATCACTTTGAGCATTAGCCTGGGAGAAATGATCCTGACCAATATGGGCAGTCATTTCCATAAAGCATTTTGTTGCTTTAATCTCGTGTAAATATTGGCAACTGTGAATTATCCACTAAAGTGAGTTTTTATTGTATCTTTCACTCCATCCCCAATCTACAGATGACTTAGGTGAAAAAGCTTTGCTAATTTGACTAGGAATGTAACTTAGAAAAATATTAAATTTTTAGAACTGCTGTTTTAAGCAAGATGGTGCTTTTCCATTTTTGAAAAAAAATAAAACACAGAGAAACAGATTCCTTCAGGTCTGGGGAACTTAATTCAGACCCAGATCTGTTATAGTGGTTTCAACTTAATTCCCTGTAAATTAGTTCGTTTCATGTTAAAACTGTGCTGGAACAGACTATGAGAGAGTATTTAGACACCATCAGGATTAGGCACTACTTGTGTAGAAGTAAATGGTGAGACCATTTTGCTCCTGAAAGCAGCAGAGAACTAATTAATTTCTTAAACATACATACAGCATACAAGTGCTAAAAAATAAAACAGCAGAGAACAATAAAAAATAGGGGATAAAGTATATCTTACCACATATATAAAGGCTTTCTTTAGGGCTGAAGGATGCTTCAGTTGAAGGATTTCATAAAAGACTAAAATTAATATCACTTTTTAAACTCATTTAAAATACAATCTAGGAAATGAGGCTTTCATCCAGAAAACCCTCAAGCATTGCTCTGTACTCAACAAAACCAGCAATACAAGAAAATTAACATCTATCTGAAATTAACTTTCTCTGAATTCCTTCCACAGTGACTCTCTTGTCTCTAAAATCTGCCTTCTGTTTTGACCGCTGTACGGAAACTGCGACTTGATATCTCATTCATAGCCCAGCTGTGCATGAACTCTGTTTAGTGCAAAGCTTTGCAAAAAGAAAAAAAATATACCTTATTTGACCATGAACTTTAGATGATCTAGTTAGCGTTACTGTCAAGCATCCCGCGGTCTTTTTGAAAAGCAGGACTTGTCCATGTTGCCCTCTGGCCAACTTCAGTGGGATTGAAGCACTAGCAAGAGCCATCAAACTGCCTGACAGCTTGTCACCAGTGAGACTCCATTAATTTACACACATTTTCCACTGTTTGGCATTTACCATGATAACTCTTTTCTTTCCAAGCAGCTCCTGTTTGCATTTAACACTCGGGTTAATTTTCATCAGAGTTTAAATTTAGCCATCAGTTATTTCAGGGAAGCTGTCAGCCAACATATGGAGGAAAAAAATCCTTCTGAATTTATAATAAAGTGGAATCTGTTGAATGTGAAACAAAAACCAACTGCAATATACTGCAAGGCCCCGATGGGGGGACCAGGGTCAGCAAAGAATAGCAGAGTGGATTAGTTGTTCTATTCACCAGAGTGGCATCTGAGCACCTCAGGAGCTTCTTGATATATCAAAAAATGATGGAAAGACACAGTTCAATTTGTCCCCCTTTTATAAAGGATAATTAACCTGTCAGTCTTGCTACTTTAACAACTTCATTAAATTGGAGCAGAAATGGGTGCAGGGAGCCCCTGTCTTTTTCCAAAATGAGCACAGGGCACCTGTTTAAATGGTTGAATAGCCACCTTCTTCCATCCTCCTCCCCTCTAGAACAACATGAAGGTAATTATTTATTTTTTAAGCTAGAACTGAACACCCTTCCTTAAAATATAGAACCAAGCTGCCTCTCATATGGCCAACACTGCGACTCTTCTTAATTCCAAAAGATTAAAATAATGAGGCATACAAGGAAGGAAAACTTCATTGCTTAAAGATGGCACTTACCGGGTTGCTGTAAAACTTCGAGCATACTGTGATGTTTCTTAAAGATGAGATGACTTTCCCAGATAAGCTAGAAGGAAACAAACAAAAATGCCCCGTTTCTTTTGAAGAAAATACAAACTCTATGACTCATGTTACAAACTGGGTTAAAAATGCTGTCCGTAAACTGAAAAGTCTGCAGGCAATTTTATATTAAAAGAAAACATCATATTAATGGCTACACCTCTGGAAGACACATTTAAGGTTTCATAAATAATATTCACAAATAATTAAGTTGCTATGGACTAAATTACTAGTCAGTCCAAAAAGCTTCATCTAGTACTTAAATGTACTACACTGTTTTGTAAGAAGTTTTTTTGCACATTATGATATTTTCCTCTCCAGAGCAATTGTATGTGCATAAAAGTAATAAAGACATCGGAGGGAAACTATTTCCCAGAATATCAGTTTTCCTAACAACAGGAAGAGTGAATATCCACATATACTACACTGTAACCTTGCCTTTTAGAGCTACAACTTTTTCTTTGTGATTACTCAGAGGACCATCCTGGCATTACTGTAAGAAAAACACAAACAATCTCCCTTGTGCCTAGTTCTATGTAAAGAATCTTATTCATTTTATCCAGAAACTAAACTTCATGTAACATGGCCAAATCTTCAGATGAAAACAATTATATAGATTCACTTATTGCAGGTGAGACTGCAGTAAGTTAATTACAATTTAAAATTATAAATCAATCGAGTTAAAATAATTATCCAGGGTTGTTGTTGGTTTTTTTTTTTTTATTGTTTGCTTGTTTTATTTTAAATGTTGATACATGTTCCACCTCATGAATAAAACTCTATGGTCATCAAGAACAGAATTTCAGCATCTTAACAAATCAAAAAGAACATAATTGGAAATTACGGCCACCAGAAATTCCCTGTAAGAATAATAAAACTTACTCATATTTGTATTAATTATTTTTATGGATTGTTTTGGCATCTTTTCATCATAAGTGATCTACTGATTACCAATGAAGTAACGGCATTACTCTCTAATTCTGTATCTACAGACTCACAATTGCATCAGAACATATTCTTAGCTTCATTTTAATATTCCATTTTTGGAACTGTATACAGATTTGCAACTACGTTTAAAAGTCACTTCAATTTTAGTGTTTTAATTTACATTTAAAAGTTAAGGCACCGAGATTGAAGATATCAATATTGCAGAGAAGCTTAATATGCCAAGTTGGGCTTGCATTTTAACTACATAAATATACACAATCTGTTTGCCACACACATGAACAAAAATATAAATTGGTTAAAAATAGGATCTAAATATTCTCAATCTTATGATACTGTGAAACAAATTACTTTCCTATCAATCTGAAGTAGCTGGAAGTGTTCATCCACACAACAATATAAGAAAGTTCTTAGTACTTCAAATAATGGAGAGGCTTAATTTTCTGTAATTTAGTGAACTCTATTCCTTAGCAAAAAGGGAACTGCATACCAATAAACTGAAGTCTGAATTTAAACACTTCAATATTAGGATCTATTTCATAAAACACATGCTTGATCATCTCTACACTTATAACTCTGCAAATTAATAAAAAGGCTTTACTTATGGGTTATCTTTTCTGGTTTTATTTATAACATTTTAAAAAGATATCTGGTGGACTTGCGCCCTTCACCATATAGATAAAAAATGTGCAGCCCCAAACTTCACACAGTAATTGATTTGGCATACTTTGCACCATTCCACCATAGACCACTGTCTACCTGCATTTGTAAAGAGGAATTAAAAGCTTGATAGTCTTTTCCACAGTGTTACTCTGAAAGTCAGAGTGAAATTCAAAATGGCAACTGCTCTTGCCACTGGTGGTTTTCCAACTTGTACACTGCCTCAAAAATTGGGGTTACAGACATGGCATGTCAGTATTTCACCAGAGCACTGACATCCCACTTTTTTATACAACTTGGCATGTTTGTTAGCTTTTTCTTTTAAAGAAAAGCCCAGGGGCCAGAAAGAGAGGAAGAACCCTGCTCTCTGTTAGATGTGTAAGCAGGATTAGCAGGAGAGGCATAGCAGTCAGGAATGAAAATGACTCAAATTCCTTGTGAAATAATGTTGGAAGATAAGAAATGTTACGAAGACAACAGAAGGGAAAAGCTATCAGTCAAGGCTTATTGGACATCTGCTGAAAGTAAATGGAGTATAGCAGGTGTAAAGTTTGAGAACCCATTAGGTAGCTCTTGCTCTGTATTTGAAGCATAGGGGAGAGACTCATGGAAATGTTTACATCATTAAAATATATGGATTTAGTGCCTAATTAATAAAAAAAGTGTGGATATGTATGAATATATGGAAGTATGTGTTTCCGTGTGTATATAAACCGCTGTTTATATAAATAACTGCATTTCCCTTCCATTCTCCAGAACACTTTCTTTATGTGCTCAGATTTGATGATTTAAGGTACTTTATACTGTTTTTCAGATCATACTCTAGACTGGTTATACTTCTTGTTTAAATTTTAACCTATAAGCAAATACTAAAATAGGAGAATAATGACTGATATGGCTGGTAATAGGAAGACAAGAAAGCTCATCTAGCTGTGGTTCCAAAACATACACAGATTCCAGTATGGCCCTTCATGTTTAATGAAATGCTTAAATAGACTTAGATTTAATCACTATAATTCATACACTTTACTATCATGGGTCAGCTATTCAGTAGCTGCAGTATCTTTATAAACACTAGAAATATTTTTCCTAAATGATTGTATTTTAGTTTGCAATTTTTTTGTTCCAACACTGAAATGAGAAATGCAATTAAAAGTGAATAAGGAAAATAGCTCTAGCAGTCCCATGTTTTGAATGGCTATTAAGGTTCACTAACTATGGTGATATAACCATATAAAAATGACACCGTATTAACATGGGGGTGATTCAGAGTTACATTAACATATCAGAACTATAGGTCATGTCAGTTCTGGATTAAAACTGAAAAATCTTAGCTGATGATATTTTTTAACTGTGGTTTCTGTGTCCCTCTTACTCCAGTGTTCTGCACAGCAAGATAAAATGAAGACTTAGGAGTCCTTAGTACAGGAAGGCTTTGAGAACAGGATCTGGAATTGCATCAATGCTTTGGCCATCATTCCTTCTCTGAAGAAAAAAAAACAACAAACAAGAAAAGCAATTTATTCTCTTCTGCTCAAGAAACAGCTAGATTATTCTAGTGGTGATTGTTTCCAGAGGAAAATTAGCGTCAAATCTCAAAGATTATGATTGTGTGGGTATATTTGGTACCATTTCATCCTACATCATACAAAAGTTTTTCATAAAGCAAATACTAACCAACCGGTTCTGACTTAATCTTCCATTTAAATGACTTTTAATTTTAGTGAAATGCTAGATTCAGATTTTCATTCTTCTTCTCTCATAGAGAGAAAACTCAAGAGATTTTCTACAAGACAAAACTCATGCTACAAGTTTCCAAGCATCTCACGAACTATCCAGCAGACAATCCATCAAGTGTGAATCTATTTATAAAACAGTACATTGAATATACAGAAGTGAAGAGATATTCAACACCTACAAAACTGACTAATCCATCCTTCTGCCATCAAAATACCAAACTTAATATTTTCTCCAGGGTAGTTTTAAAAGACCTGTGACATGATTTCCACCACTTCATTCTTATGTACTTAAGACTAAACTTTCTCACACTTAATTGTTCCCTGTAATATTTACACCATCTTTATCATGCTCTTGTTCTTTTACCCCTTTTTATTTCTTCCACTTTGGTTGCTGTTCATGGCTTCTGCTTGAAATGAATCCATAGAATGGGACCGGTGATGTTTGGCTTTGACTAGTCAAGGTCTGAGTGAGGTTTATTCCTGAGAGAGACTGCAGGAGAGGGAAACAGAAGGATTACTTCAGGTTTACAATGTCAAAAATCAGCACCAGTTAGGCTGTATTTTTGTCAGGATCCCATCTTGTCAGAGTCAGCCACAATTTAAGTTCAGATTGCTCTGGGCTGTCCTGTGGCTTGAATGTGATTTGTTTACTTTTCCTGTGAACAATTACTTTAGGTTTGATCTGGGAAAGGTAATACAGGGGAATTTGTGATGGGATAATCTGAATGCAAAGGAAATACTGGTTCATCAAGAGCCAGGACAAAGGAAAGACTAGCAGATTGTTTTCAAAATATAGCCAGGATTGGTTTCTGAATAAGATACAATCCTCTTCATTATTTGATGTGTTTTTATCAAATGCTCTCAGTTTTCTTTGTAGGAAAAAATACACATTGTATTTTTTACCACTGCATTTCCTCCTTCTATTATCATACCCACAAGTATAATTACTTGAAAAGTCTTCAGAAAAATTGTGTATATGGGGTAATATTCTTCACTATTTTTTTTAAAAAAAGATCTAAGCTGCATGTATGTAAGCCATTCCAAGGACTACAGAGGAAGAACAAAATTTGCATTTAGAGTAGTTGGTAAGTAAGATGCAATCATAGAGAAGAGAAGAAGTTGTAACAACTCATCTGCAAGCTTTGCTTTTCTCAGAGAGCTTTGAGTTTACTTGGACAGTGCACCAAACAAAACACCTGAGAGCTTTAGGGACTTGACAACTCTCCATTGTCTAGAGAATACACTGTGAGAATTTTTGTAACAGATTTTTGACATCATATTTTTAGGACATAAAGGACAAATACTTGATCACATCATGGTCCTTTGACCCTTCTAGTTTTAATGTGCATAGACTAGTTAGAACTAGTTATTTGGTAATTGTCAGACTTTTTTCCACCACAGCATGAAAACTTGTTGCGATGGGCATGTGATAACTGACAAAAAATAGTCATCTGCTATCAAGCCTGAGGTTCTGCAGCTGCAAAAAAAAAAAAGCAGTCTCATGAAATGAGCAGTCCCATAAAATGTCAGTGATGCTACTCACTGGAGAAAGATTGCAGCATCACAACCTTGCACAGCCATCTAAAGCAATAATGTGATGCTATAACAAAACAAAGTAGACAGTATAGATGGGAATGACAGCCCCAGTATAAATCCAATCCCTTACTTCTGAGCACAAAACTGACTTTCTCATTGATCCTGTTTTTCAACACACATGAATCTTTGCTTTTATTATTTTTGTGGATGTACACACATCTAGTGTATACAGTATTATTTCTGGTAAGCACCACAGAAAGATCTTTTATATTTTTAAAAGTAATTATTTTTCCATTTGAGTGCTTTTTCAGTGTTGGACTCTTATTTTAGCCATCTATCCATAGATTCCAGTTGTTAGCTTGTTATATCTACTCTGGCAGGTGCAATCTGTTTGCTATAGTTAAGGAAAAGCTGTCTTTTTATCGACATGTTAAGTCCCAAGTACAGTGCAAATAAAACGTCTCCTTTCATAAAAGGATTTTACATGACAGATTTTTATTAAAAGTGCTGTTTACAGCTGTGATCTATTGTACACAGTAAAAATAATTTTAAAAGTAACTATATATTTATGTAGAAAAAGGCATTTATATCTGCAGTTGAGATTCAACTAGCATTTCAGTCATTGATGTATACGCATGTAATACGGATCTTTTTGTCAGAAAAGTAGTAATATGGAGCCAGAAACTTAATTTTCCAGCTAAACAAAATAAGGGGCCTGACCTGTACACAGACAGCAAGATTATCTTACTCCTTGCAAAAGTCAGGGTTAATCTTCTGTGCGAATGAACTCTAGAGCTGTACCCTGAAGAAGGGAGACAGCTGACTTGCCCTTAGTTGGATCTTTTTAAGTCAGCTGCTAATGTTCACAAGACGGTTGGTGGCTTAACTACTGATAGGAGTATCTGTAGAACTCTCCTTCATAGAATGAAGTTACTCAGACTAAATAACAAGAAGTGGAAGTTTTCAGCCTAAGTGCTTTGCTTGTATCTGTTTCCACCAAGCTACTTAATCAGGACTAGGAGGCTGTGTTGTGCCAAAATAAAACTATGAAGCCACTGCTCAAACTGCAAGTTTAGTGTCTAGCAGAGATCTTGTAAACATGAGCAACTTGAGGCATTGTTGTTAAAATATGCACAAGAGATGTGAAGGGGCAAACCAGTTCCTACTCACTCCTGTGACATGCCATCCTCGTGGAGACTGCACACTGAGTATTCATGATTCACAGGTATGTTGGAACATACATTTTCAGAAGCTTCTGAACTGCAGTGCTTAGACACACCAACGGTACTTTAACCCTTACTATCTGCTTTTTTGATGGCTATGTCAAAACTAGTTTAAGGCGAGAGTTTCTTTAAGATGATTGCTTTAAGATGGAAGTTTCTCCAGGTTTAGGCAGGTGAAGGAACTCCTAACTAGCTATCAAAACAGGTTCAGGCTCCCTGATGTATTAGAGCACACTGCTGTGCTAGAGCCTTTATATACATAAAGGACTATGTGCTTTTGAGGCAGAGAATATCTTAGTAGATACTGTATATGTCTACCACAATTTATAAGCAAGAAAAGTTAGCAACCTAATATAAGTGCAGAAGTTCAAGTGTCCCCTATTTCAGTGTAGAACACGTATCTGTGAAGTGTTACTTCTTATCATTAATAATCTCTGTTACTTGCATAAAACCCATCCCTTAGCTCCTCATAGACAGGAGGACTTCATCAATGCTCAAAGTTATTTTCGGTTAATTCTGGATTAATTTCTATTTCCAAACACTTTATGAAATTGAAAAGCTATGTAGGAATATATGCATTTGGAGAGGAAAAATTTAAGCAACTCTAGACAGATCTCCTGGCAATTACAGGGGCAGTAGCTCATTTACAAAGGCCCAGTTCACATGTGCCAATGGTGTTCAGCAGATCAGCTTCCATGCAGAGGTGTTCCTCTCCTCAGAGAGCCCTCTTGTCTGGTTTTAGAAAACTGTGGTAAAAATGGATGCTGGAATAATGTATCTTTAATATTTAGTCAAACAAGTATGTTTATTTCCTCTGCCAAACAAAGTCTGCAACCCCTGCATTTTTTTGCCTGCAATTAACACACCTCAAGGAGAAAAAAAGCCCAACAAAGCGTTAACAGTGTATTCTTGAATTTCTTCACTGCATTTCTCATATAGGAGTTAATACAGGATGGACAACTTACAAAAAGATTACTATAACTTATTCCCTTGCTATTAAGCTTGTTAGCACTACAAGGCAATATGTATTTGACATATTTGTATTCCACTACATCATATTTCTCTCTTCAGCAGCTGGTACCTAGATATTTATGCTGCGCACTGATCTTTTAACTGGGCATGCATCTAAATCGAAAGAGTTGAATAAATTTTAATAGTATTAATAATTTTAACTGTGTACACACAGTTAACTGTAACTGTAACTGTGTATGCACAGTTAAAATTATTAATACTATTAAAATTTATTCAACTCCAGATGTAGATGCAAGCCTTTTAAAAATCTACCCCTGACAAACAAAACCTGTGTTCCAGGTAACCTGATGCTTCGTATTTCCTAATATTGCTGCTGTCTTCGTGTGCTGACAGAAGTAATCTACACACGATAGATTAAGTCACATATTTCAGAAACCACCTCTGTCTTTCCGAGTGTGCGACCCACTATGCCCGTGTATGGGGAGGCTCCAGGAAAGGCACCTGTGGTGAGGAATGAATATTCTAATGTTTCTGAACCTTTTGGTGAAGGTGAAGGGGGCTTGTTGAAAACATTGCTGTGAGCAGATGGACCCCTGAAACCATCTGCTATCGAAGCAACTAAATGTTCAATGATGCATTACGAAATTATTTAGCTCTCAAAGAGCCTGAAAGTAGTTAGTAATGATGGCATCTGTACCGAGAGCAAACAACCTATTTATATATGATCTATCACTTCATAAACCGTTTGGAGACCATCTTTTCTTAAAGCAGCAGTAGTCTTGTTGACTCCCAGAGTAAAACACCGAGTTGCATGTGCTAACTTGTAAAATCCCAGCTAGTTCATTTTTTCTTCTTGTAAGAACACACTCTTTGCTGGAATGCGTGGGAATGCAAGCTTTGTTTTAGACAGAAGGGATTGCACTGTGTGCTAGAGCCACCCTCTGTACCAGTGCACAAACATAACAAATGCAAAACCAAAAGCGTCATGTGTTTACTCAGTCTCAATCAAATTAGGATCCTACCTTTTTTTGTTCCTGTGTAGCATTTTATCCCATTTAGTAGTAGCAGCAAAGTAATAGGCATTTAGGAATCAAGGCTTCCAAAGATGAATTCATTTTTTTATCTACTTTGATGATTCTTGTACATTATACTGTTACCATGGGAACTATTAAAACTTGTTTGTGTGGATTCAGTTATGTTCCATATATGTAGTCTACAGCTCACTAAATATATAAGGTTATTAGACACTGTACTATAGATGTTTTGACACCTGAAAACCACTGCATTTTAATTACTATTTTGAGTTTCACAAATTTATACGAATAATGAGCTTTACATGGATGTTTATCCCAACCCAAGTGATATTACATTGATTATTTTTCTACTTCAGATAGTCAAAACAGAGGAAGTTATGTCTTTTATGATGCCTAGTCTGAAAGCTCCTTCAACTATGTAAGAAATCTGTATTTCAGTAAAAGGTTTTTATGTAAATATGAGGAAATTTAGTGCCATGTGTTAAGCAGAAATACCCTTTAACAGTGACTCCTTATCAGTTTTTTTGGTCTAACATCTTTGTCGAGATTGTACAGGTTATTTTAGTTATTTATCTGTAAGCAACAGTCCTAGTGCTGAAGTGAGAGATTTTGCCCAAGGAAAGACAGCAGCTTAATGTGCAAACCATAACTAAGCAGACCTGGTAGGGTCTAAGTTGAACACAGACAAGTCACTTCACAAACATAGAATGCCCCATTCCCAAAGCCTTCACTGAGGCAAAATTTAGCCCCATGCAGTGGAAAAGACCTATTTCTAATCTCTGTGCTTTGAGGTGCAGTCACTAGATACTACTGACCACCTTGAGCTGTGTCAGGGGAATTTCTTACCCACCTCACACACTTACCGACCTTGGAGTCTTCCTCAGAAACTGCTTCATCTTCCCAGCTCAAAATAGCACCCACCTGTAACTACCACCTCTCTTTGACTGCTTGCCAGCCTTAGGATGGCACTGATTAAACTGCAAGTTCAGTGTCTAGCAGAGAGCTTGTAAACATGAGCAACTTTGAAGCATTGTTGTTAAAATATGTGCGAGTGCTGTGAAGAGGCAAACCAGTTCCTACTCACTCCCGTGGCATGCCATCCTCGTGGAGACTACACACTGAGTATTCATGATTCAGCTCTGCATAAAGGCTTTGCCACGTGCTTGCACTTCCAGAAACCAGTTTAGTCTATGCATATTTAAAGAAAGCAAACCTTGCTCAGCACAATTTAATCCTTGCTCAGCACAATTTAATCCTAAATCGCCTCAAATTTTCAGGTTGGAACAAACACTTTGGCCCCAAATATTTTGTTGAAGTGCAGCAATGTGGATGACTAAAAACTTAGTTTGAGTTTATCAGCTGAACTTTTAAAATTAAAAACATTTAGAAAAGCTGTTATTAAACTGTTATAATGTTTACAGTTGCTATAAACTGGATATGGCAGAACAAATGTTCATTCCTTACAGCTTTTGGAAAGGTGAGCATGTGAGAAAAAGAAGACAGGGCAAAATATCTCCTTTAAATTGCACCTTTTCTTCGTTATAGAATTAAACTGTGAAGGTTTGTAAGAGTCTAAGTGTTTGGTCAAATAGTCTCCACACTCTCCTGTTCTTCTCTGCAGACTTCAGGTCTACTTGACATGGAGGCTGCAGTGTGAGTAAGACTGAAAGAAAAATTGCCCCCCTGATAGCAACACACACCACAAAAATTACAGGACTGAAACAAAAGGCTGGTGTGTCTGGCTGACATGTTATATCCCTTTCCTCTCTACTACCTGTCAATCAATCACCAGTCAATCACAGAAAGCCACAATCAGTCACTTAATGACAGCCAGATGGCATCTACTTCTCATGAACTGTACTCCTGAAGTCATACTTGCTCTCTGTAACTAGCAGCATTTCCTATCCAGGGTAATAATGAGGTGTTTTTTGTATTCAGACGAAGCCGTAATGCCTCGCACCTCTGACAGGACACCCCTGTGAACAGAATACATGCCCTGCCAGAAGTGTTGTTTTGCTTTAGTGAAAGAATCAATGCTGCTTTAGAAATGCTGATGCTCCCCCCTCCATGGCTGCACATGTCCCGCAAACTTTGATCAGGGAGAGGTTCGCAGGTTTGTGAATAAGAATTGTGAATAATGGGGAAATTTTAGTAGGCATTCATTCTGCCTCCCTTATTTCTCTGCAGTCCTGACACAGAGAAGGAATCCATACGGAGACCAACGTGATCTTCTTCACATCGGTTTACCAATGATTTCAACCTTGACCCAAAGGGAACACTTCTTCTGGAAGTGACAGGTAATTTAGCTTTCTTGCTTAGTTCTGGGGCTCTCTTGTGGTGAATTATGTATAGTGCTTTTGTGATATGGACCTTTGTCCATGAAGGACCCGGGCTAGGCTATTAAACTTCTTTTAAAGGCATTTTATCCATAAACACCAAGCAGTTATGAGGGTTCTTTGCAACTGAAAAATTTCTGCTTCGGGACCAAACGGCAAGCTCAATTTTGAAGTGACCAGGTTTGGGCCCTTTTAGCATGAACCTGGTTTCAGGTCTTTCTTATGAGGCTTTTCATTGAACTGAGTAGAAGCTGGAGGTTTTTCTCTCTTACATGATGGTTAACCTGTTACTGCATTACAACGGGTACATTTCAGCTGAAATTGCAACTTTTCCTCCAAGGAAAAATATCTTCTATCATCACCATATATTCTATGAGCAATGTTGTTTGTTTTCTAAGATGTATCTAATCAAGTCTAGCAGGAGAGGACTTACTTATGATGAGACTGGCTAAACATGGTTCTGGTATGTGAATTTTAGCCTGGAATGGCCACTACTGACCAGCTCTTCAGCATCGAGTAGATCTCACCTTCTTTATTAAAAACTGCTTGGCCTGGCTCTGTACAGCTGAAGAAGAGTTGTTTTTTTAGGGAGGATTAAGTATAGATTGGATGACTTGTGAGCAATGCATCACTACATCCAATTTCATGGGATCTTTAGAAGTCTACAGACTCTTTACCCACAAGGTAAGTAATGATGTTGGCTGCTTAACAACACAAAACTAGTTTATT
Organism: Coracias cyanogaster; assembly: GCA_033124195.1. Taxonomy (NCBI): domain Eukaryota; kingdom Metazoa; phylum Chordata; class Aves; order Coraciiformes; family Coraciidae; genus Coracias; species Coracias cyanogaster. Next base: position 138,423 of record JAVSBS010021573.1, read on the forward strand.
CAGAGTTCTTCCTGGCAATTCCATCTCAGGCACATCCTTCCAACATCCGTCGGCACATCCGTCCAGACACTTCAGTGTTTGTTCAGTGTTCCAGCTTTATCAGGCAGGAAGGCACCAGAACCTTCACAGGAAGATTCTTCCCTTTACTGCTTCTGTGCTTACATTTGTTGCCATACCAAAGACATATCAGTGTTAAGTATATATATATACATATCTATCTATATATATATATCTTTCTTGGCAATTTCAGAAGCTTCTCCCTCAAGAAATCTTGGAGGTAGATACCTCGCCACTCAAGGACAGGCAGATTTTATCCATTAAAGATGGGATGTAAATGGAGGCAACCTTCCACAACACCCCCCCCCTCCCTTTCCCACATATACATACATTTTCAGCCCTGTTTCTGGAGTGCAGACAGAGAATCTCATTAGGAATCTAATATAATAAGGGCATGTAGATACTGGGGTTGGGGGGTGGAAATCAGATTAGCTTCATTACTTTATTCTGCACCTCGCAGCGCTTCTGCCAGTGGACAATTGCATTAGATCAGAGAGGAGATCAAAAGGCAAAAAATCCCCAGAAATATTGCTGCTCATTGTCTGAGACAGGAATGGGAAAAGTGCACTGTTGGAGGACACAGACCCACAGTAGATACCAGACATTTTTGGGAAGGGCAATAATTTTTTCTTTAAACATGTATGATACTTTTGCCTGTTGAACTTACGGTGTTTGAAAGGCCACTCTAGAGTCTGATACATAGAGACATGGAAACTAAGCAACTTGTCAAGCGTATGCAAGTGGGCATCCAAAGAGCCAAGAGGGAGATAATACTCTGAGTGCCAGACATGTCCTTCCTGCCTGCCTCCTCTACTGCCTCAGTCACCATTACCTCTTCCAAAGGCACTTTTTTCTGGACATCTTACAGTTTTGGATATGAGAGCAACAGCTCAGCTAAGTGCTCTGCTTCAGCAATGATGACCTAAGAAAGAAACACAAGGGAGTGTATGCCACTCATCAAATAACATGAAGAGCCTAGACCAGTTCAAGATCCTTTAGCAGCAGTCTTCCTGCAACAGTGCTCAGGGGGCACAATGACCACAGAGGCAGTTTACCCAGGTATCCCAAGTTACTTCTGTCCATGCAGTGAAGGTCTGACACACTTTTTTCAGCCCTGATAGTGAAGCCCTGAATTCCACCTCATCCCATGTCACGCCTTGCCTAGCAGTCACAGAAAGTGGGCTGGATAGGACCTTTTAGCACAAGGACTGTTATGTCTTCAATAAAACACTTTAACCTGCTCCTGAGTTGTACTGAGGGACTGCAGATTGTTGCTGCTGTCAGCAGAGAACAGGGGAAATGATCTTCACCAACTTTTACTCCACCCTTTTAATTTCCCTTTGAAGAAGTAAATTCCAGACATATGAATCTTTATCAGGGAGCAAATCAGAAAGACTGACTCAGACTGAAACAGAGCAGGAAGTTCCTGGAGCTCAGCCAGGTAGGGTAAGCCATGCTGGTTGTTACCAAGAGTGCTGCATACCTTGTAAAATCCTGAAGCATTGCTAGTGTGGTATTTTTTCATTTGCTAGCATTATTTCTGAGGCACAATAGGTGCTGGGTTTTTTTCTTCCACTGACATTTTATTTTCCATTACTTCTTATGGAAGACCTGTAATTTAAGCAAGAATAAGAAAAAATGCTGCATACTAACTGCTATTACTATGATAAACAGGTAACTCTTTATGTATCACAGAAAGGAAAATCGAAGGAAAAAAAAGAAGTTGAGAAATAGATGATTAAATCAGAAATTTGAGGGGGGATATATGGTTTATATTAAAAACTAGGTATTTATATTAGAAACTAGGTATTTACTTGTAAGGAAGGAAAAGCACTATTAACTATGTAATGCTCACAGTTCAATGATACTGTCATATAGTTCATGGAAGTGTTACAGGAGTCCTGAATTCTATCATTATTGCTCCAATATTTAATAAAATGTCAGATTCAGGGGGATTCGTCCTACTAGCATAGAATTTTTTTCTACACCAAGTTGTGGTTCATAGTCTAGAGTTCTTCAGTTTGCAACCAAAAGGATGAAAATCTAAATCTATAAAAACCTAAAAGTGCTGTTTACACAAATAAACAGATCATACTCTTTATCATTTACACTTACAGAGATTGCAAACTTCTCCAAAATACAGAAGTGATACAAGATTTCGTAGATCACATCTGATTCACATACATTGCAAAATTTCTTTATAATTTAGTAGCAGAAGTGAACATATACTGTGCTATTAAAGTGTCCTTTTGCCTCATATTCTATGCCTTTCAATACAATTTAACCTAATCCACAAAATCTATGCTAAATTGAAAACAAATATGCTCACTTTAGAAGGTATGCCCATTCAGCAAGTACCCAGAAAGATCATCTATTTGGCCAAGACCTTATATATATTCCTGTCAAATTTATCTGCTATTGAGAAATTAGAGTTCAGCTACTGTTGTAGAAATACTGCTGTTAAAGGTACATCAGTTAAGATTTTATCACCATGGGTGAAACACGCATCTGCTTCTTCAACAAACACATTTGCGGATGATGGAGAAACAGAAGGCATCAGAAAAACATGACAAGAAAAAAACCTGAGCACTCAGGGGTAAGAAGAGACTAAACAAAGACAAGATGCTTGAGGCAGTCAATAACACGAATACTCCTATAATAATGACAGCAATAGGAAGCTTTTTTCAAGCAGTTTCTTCGCAAGTGTGTATAGAAAAATCTATATTGCGAATTTTACTGACAGGGGTATCTTTTTATATATTCTTCCGTATTTTTAAAAGTCTAATGAAAATAATACTCTAGGGTTTCTACAGCACTCAGTACTTATGTACTTTATCCCATCCCTAGCAATACCAATCAAATAGAAAATACTTCTCATGTCCCCTTCTCCTCTTATTTCTAGGAGCACATTGCAAATACCTTCCTTTGCCTGTATGTTAACTTCTGAACTGCCAGAAAGGGCTTGAAGGCAAGATGTACTGACAAGGAGAATTCCTTTCTTCAAAGCTCAAGCCATTGGGCACCTTTAATTAAAAATTGTATTGATTTTTTCCATTGCTTTTAATGACAGGCTCTAGTCTGTGACTTCCATTGTTAGCCATTGACAGTTTTAAGTAGTGAAACAAAGGGCACTTATACAGCACTTAGTGCAAAATTATGACTGATTAAAAAGTCATTTGTCATGGTAACAGCATCTGCTTAGACTTCACAAATTTTTAAGTGCGCTCTTCCACACAGCATATAGGAAGGTGTGGTGCAGGCAAGTCTTCGTATCCATGTCCCTCAGTAATTTAAATGCATTATTAAAGTGCCACATGAATCACATTTTTTAAGCAGCTACTCTTTTCTCACAACACTTGCTTGAAAAAGCTTGAGCTCTGCTAAAGCTTCAGTGTTTGACCACAAAGGGAATTGCAGTAGAAATCAAGGCACGTGTATTCAAACCTTTTAAACATGTAACAAATCTCAGAAAGAATCCAGAGCTCTTATATAACTGGGATTTAAAACAATTAACTCACAGTTTTAGTACGTCTATTTCCTCACCTTTTCAAAGACAGGCTCTTTCCTTCGGACATATCAAGGGTGCAGATAGTCAGCTTAGTTAAATCACTGTTGCTAGATTGCTGTCTATAGACCACAGTTACTAGCACCTAAAGATCAGTCCAATGCAGATATTAAAAAAGCAGAATTAAAAAAATAATCTAACTGTATTAGTCAGTAGCGCTTACCATAACTAATAGCAGTCACATACAAATGTGACATACAAAAGTTCACATGCAAATATCTACAGAAAGTGTACGGATATTCACCGTGTAGGGCAAAGCTGAAAGTGATCTGAGAAATCTGAAGGACATTGAGCACAGAAATGACAGTGGGAGGAATATGAATAATGCCCTCAGGCCAGCGTCAAATTCTGGGGCAAACAAGTAGTCTGCAGTCTTATTCTTCTGCATGACTACATAGAGGGCTTTATATTTGTTAATTCCTTTAAAAGAAGCTCTAATTGTGTATTCTACACCATTTCCTTTGCATTGTGTGTTGAAAGCTTCAGTCATTTCCTGGAGGCATCCACCCACCATAAGCTGAGCCTAGAAATTATTTCCAGAGGTGGTTGGTGTATTTTGAACCAATTACTCTGCCTTTGTGCGGAAATAACTAGGAATTATTTTTCCAAGAAGATATACTACCATGAACACATCTGAGATTTTTTCCTGCCTGCATTGTCCCTGGCCTTCTCTGACTGCTGTTCAAAGCTGCTGTTTTTAATGGACTTTGGGTCAAACTCCAGAAAAGTATTTTTCCCACAAATATATGTACATGTATATATCTCATAATTGTACTCTTGACATGGTAAAAGTGCCTTCTTACTTCTGTCTTCTTATTCTTTTTCCTAGGTTTCACCTTTCCCTCTCCTCAGAGGACTGCTGCACTATTAGATGCCTTCTCAACCTTCCTTTGACCTCAGCTTCTCCAGTAGCCTAAGTTTTGAGGAAGGAAAGATAGTTTTGCAGTTCAAGAATTTGAACAAGACAGTAAGAGAGAACACCATTAGCTATAAAGTATAATTATTCTTGTGCTGATAGTGAGATAGCAGAGTATATACAGTCAGTATAACCTCTGATAAGACAATATTAGTCCTTTAAACTATCATTAAAATGAATTTGAGCCAACCAAGAATACTTGTACTAAATCAGCACTTTATGCTGTGCTAACAATGAGGTTTTGATTTCTAGTCAATCACTCTAGAGTTTGTCTTATTCTACAGGCTTTTATTTTGAAATTTGTGTTCATTAACGTAGAGATACATAGGCCAAGAAGGAGATGTTTTCTCACTACAGTCAAGGACCTTCATTGGTATTATTTCTGAAAATACTATACTTCCCCTTCCCCACAGAGGTTACAGCTAAAAAATAATTCAGCTCCTTCCTTTGTTGTTTTAATTTCATTTTTCTTTTAACAAAGTGCCTGATAGCAATAGTAAGTTGTTAATAACCCTGAATTCATATATGGGGGCAGAAGATAAATCCAGTGCTCATCTCATGCAATTGTTATCTAGGAAGGCATGGTCAGGTCCAGTAATATTTGGTTCCATTCTAACATCTGGAAATGTTTTCTTCCTGTTTTATTCCCAAATCTGATTCACAGAATCACAGAATCGTTATGGTTGGAAAGGACCTCCAGGGTCATCAAGTCCAGCCTTTCTCCTAGCATCTCTC
>JAVSBS010021573.1:143795-160934 GCA_033124195.1 Coracias cyanogaster
TACCACTTCCTGGATTATGAGGGGATTATTCTGGTCTCCATCCCTATCTTCCAGTTCAGGGGATTGAGTACCATGAGCTCATTTTTATTTGTCTTGAGTCCTCGGATAATTTACCTGCCAAAGTCTCTGCAGATTACATAGGAACTGAAATTTTGCAGAAGTTCGTAGCTCTCTCAAAGGTGTATGCGTTCCAGGCCCTGACAAAAAAAATCAGCGTTGAAAATGCCAGTTTAAGTATAGCTTTTCTGTGGCTTACTTTTTAATAACTTCCAAGATAGACAAGGTTTTTTTTTTTTCCCCCTATTAATATTAATTGAAATAGCTGAATCATTTTGACTGAAGTTTTCTGGAGCTTTTTCTGAGCTTTTGGCATATACTAGAAGTGGCAAAAGTTATTTCTTTGTAACTAAGTCAAATGTTACTATTTAATGAGTAACAACTGTAATATTTGATGTAGTTATAAATAACTAAACAATGTGTTTTAGAAGGGTTAGCAAATATAACATCATTCAGTCATAGCCAATTCTCTTACACTCTGCAAGAAAGTAGTGCTTGGAAGTTTTCTGGAAATTTTGGCTTTGATTTTAACTTAATGGTAACTGACTTACGTGCCATAAAAATTCATAAGATATGGAACACAGCAAATGAATCCTTTGTAAGTGAACTGTAATTATGTATATTTTGTATGTGGTGAAGAAACTAACCATGTAAATGATGACAGCTAATTATATACAGCTCTCCTGGGCATTAGTATCACTCTCCCTGACAACATACTCCTCTTTAAGGTTTTTCCTTCCTTGTATATAGGCTACTATTTCTGCAGATTCCTTAAGGGAATTATGCTGTTACCTTTTCACTGGTTAAATGAAAACTAAATGTTTTCATCACAGAAATCCTTAGTGTAATCTAACTAATTTCTCCGTTATTGTGCTAATAAGTCAAATCCGGCTCTTCTTCTTACTGGTGTCAAGCCAAACTAATTCCGCTGATTTCAGTGAAGTTGCTATGGATTTACACATGCAAAGCTGTCAGCAGATATTTGGCTGCTGTTTTTGCCCCCCTGGGAGACCTGGAGATTACAGCTTGCAGAAGGAACAGTGAATAATATTGGGTCAGACCAGGGCCTGCCACGGAGAAGATGGGGGGAACACTATATGGAATCTGGGGGAAGTAAACCTCTTCAAATCTTCCCTGGAAGAATTCCCTTCAACTTCTTCCACCTTAAAGGAGGTGGGAAGAGTGTGTGCACGCGCGCGCGCGTGTGTGTGGTCTCTTCATGAAAATCTAACATGCAAGAGGTTCTGACAAAATTGGGCAGTATTTCAGACTACCTTTGCAATGATTTCTGGAGATACCATCTATGGATCACCAAAGTCATTTTTATATCCCTGTGTTTTTGGAGCACTGCTATTTTCCAAAGCTGCCTTGACTCAGTCAACGTTCTCTAGACTCCCAGTTGAAGGTATGTAGATGAGTCTACACTGTCAGGGGTTACAGGAAGAATAAAGGTAGTACATGGTGCACTACTTGTGTGTAGATTTGCTGTGAGCTTCAAAAATAAAGGCTGAGATTATGCCCACTCTCTTTCCTCTGTCCCCATCTTCTTGAATTTCTGGTACTGGACTGAGTAGATGGGGATGTGACTTACCTTAATCATCAATAATTGCTTATGGCTGAGTAGGCCCTCTATGATGATCCTGCTAGGCAACTTCCTCCCATCATTGTTTTTGTGATCCACAAAGAAAAAAATCTCTGTTGAAGTATTTTCTAGAGTCCTAACTGGAAATACACTGGGAATATATTGTACGGTTCAGTCCTTTAAATGATTCTGAATTATATCATGCTGCAATAACTATTACATATTTGATACTGACTCTGACTAGTACCACACAAGATAGCAATTGAATGGATATGAATATTCATAAAAATATCTGAGTGCTGTCTTCTGGAGGTGATGCAACTTCTGACATCAATTGTCAGAGACCCTGCACTGCTAATAGATTTTCTGTTTCTTTAGGTTTCTCCAGTTCCTTTCCTTGAGCCCCAGAGCCCCATGAGGAACACAGACACATTGTCTTACTGTGGCTAGAAGTGCAAAAAAATATATTTCCCTTTTAATAAATCCCCATGGTAAAAACAGAGTAACACCTTGACATATCTTCAACCAGAAAATTGGTTTCATATTTCTGTTATTGTAAAGGATCAACGGCTTAGCTTCATTTTCTCCTGTGCTGCCAAAGCCACTGCTGAAATACCAGGAAGCCTGTTCTTCAGAAATGCCTTCTGACCCTGTTGCTGTCCAGAAGACAAGTCTGGTGATGCAGTTCTTCCATTTGCTCTTGTTTCTACAGTCTTGATCATTTCAAACTTCATATGTAAGATGTAGCAAAATCATTTAAAATGCTGATCTGATTAAGTAATTATTTGCCTTAGAAACTCCTTCTTTTCATGCACACACATATGTTCTTACCTCATACCCCTACCCCCATTTTTCATAGCAGATTATCTCATTAAGCAGCCGTCAGTCCTGTGAGTCCTAAGATGTTTGCCAAGGTCACACAGGTAGTTTTCAGCCGACTCAGGAGTAGTTCCCATCTCCCAATTCCCAGCCCTGTGCCCTGGCTACAATTTCACTGGAGTGATTTGTACACATATGAACAAACTGTGTATCTTGAAAAATGAATACGACCAATTTTGTTCAATGGCAAGACATTTATTACATATATATATTTCTCATGATTTACGAACTGTAACATCTTCATGGTTTATTTCAGCCGACACATGGAGCAGCTCGTACCACAGAAGATAAAAGTAACTTCTTAACTTCAGAAGAAATGTTAAAGCTAGGATTTCTCTTCCCTGTTATTATCTGAAACAGTGGTAAGGATATATTTTTGTTGGTGGTGGTTTTTAAGAAAGAGAGAGGTCCAGAAATCTCAGTGGATGTAAATCAGCATTATTTCTCAGGTACCAATGGAGTTACACTAGATCATATTAGCTCAGACCTACCCAGATTTTTAATGTGTTAATGTCCCTTGAAGAAATAAAAAATCAGAAGATTACATAAAGATATGAATTTTCCCTAGACTTCAGGATATAATATACATTTAGGGATGATAAGAAAAAGTATTTAAAAATTAAAGGAAATCTCAGAATGGCAGAAGCTGGAATTCTGGTATGTAAGAAAATATTAGGGAGATAGACATATGATTCTTACAGTAAATGCTTTGTTTTGTGTATAATGATATCTCTGATTAATTTTCTTTGATGTCTGCATCTTTTTTTGTTTCCTGTGAAAGAAGATTTGTTGGCTCTGTGGCATTCATTGTAAACACAGGTGTCTTGGAAGAGCTGCAGGTGTTCAACCTCCTCAGCTTATTCTAGTCCCTATGGGTATGGGGGGAGGGAGGGAGGGGAATTTGCCTCACCAGAAAAATATTTTCTACATGACCTTGAAAATAATGTCTAAAGCTCTGAAGCATGTGATTATGCCTTGGCACGTGAGCACTACTTGGCCAATATATGACCTAAATATGGTTTTCAAGTATAGATATTGGACTTTTCCTTTTGTATTTGTGTTTATTTGTTACACTTTTTGCATTGATTATGGTTAAAGGGATTTGCACATGTATCAGTATTCACTGATATCTCACTTTCTAATGAGGGAAGATTTCCTATACCAGCTCATCCCTTAGATATTACAGAATAATTTAATACAGACATAGAGTAAGAAGCCTGGAAACTTGGCCTTTATTTTTCTTCCTTTTGCACATCCTTATTTTGTCTTGATGCCCCCTGTACAGACAGAAAAGAAAGCTTTGCACAGAAAGAGAAAAAAGCTCCCTTCCTCTTCTCCAGTCATCAAAGCCCTTTGCCCAAGTAGATATACAGAATAGACAGTTTAGCTGCTAAACCACTAAATTAAAATTATTTCTTAAGTTGAGAAGAAGGCTAACCCATGAAGGTGTGACAAAATTCACGTGATGCAGCAGAAGACAAAATTTCTCTGATTTTTCTTATAATGCCTCTCTAGCACATCTTTCTATCAGGCACCAAGTCTTCCTCTGAGCACTGCGTGGTTCAGAAGGAGAGGTAGGTGCTGGAAGCAGGTGAGGAGCAGGGTCTCAGAGACCTGGGCAACTCGTGGGATGTGTGCACCCAGAGAGCACTGCCCATTTGGGGCAGAAAGAGGAAGATTCCTTTCAGAGCGTTACTAATGACCTGCAGAGGAGCTGCACAGCAGTCATTTCACAGATACGATGGCAGGTCACTGCGACAGATGTTCCCAACATATGTGGAGAATTAATTACCCACTAGTAAACAAAATCTGTGATGCGGAGAGTCATTTTGTCCAAATTTCTTTCGATTTTGCTGTTATTAGGAGCTTAATTTTTCTTGATCAGCCAGACCCTCTTGAATTAAAGTGTTCCTTAATGGGCTGTACTGAACATTTTCTGAAGTGTGGAGGGAAAGTGGCAAGGAGGGGGTCAGGGGAGATGAGTTTAACTGGAAGAGTTGATTGTGAAGCTATACCACAGTGAGTGATTAGTCAATTATTTGATTAAAAGGTTGGATGCCAGTCATATGTTTTTTCAGAAAAAAAATCTAATTGTTAACTTGCATTCAACAGCATTTATGCTTAATTTAAGAACATGCAGTAGAATGTCTGGACCTTCTGGGGAAAGGGTAATATTTTGAGAGAAAGAGCTTTTGAAAAAAGGTTTTATTTTCCTTTTCCATCAATATTCTGAATGTGTTAATGTCTCAGGGCCATATTGTGCCATTGATTTTTAAGCAGAACTCCCCATTTAAATCAATGGCAAAATCTGTTTAAAAAAATCAATGGCTTGATATGGCTCCCGGACATTAGAATGAAATTCTTATATTCATGACCCAGATAACAAATCAGAAGGCCATAGATCCCCTGCTGTTTCTTAAAACTCATTCAGTGCATCAATACTTGTAAACTAAATAGTGCATGGAAATGAACACCCTCTAATAGAAGGATATTGAAGATAAAAATATTTAGCTATTTTTGGTTGATTTTACTTTCACAAATTCTCCCCAGTGTTTTAATTCTTGACATGTTGCTAAGGATTTGAGCTCACCTCTCTTAATCCACAAAAGGTAGAATGAAATCACCGTCCTGCCGCCTGTTCTAAGAAACTTAATGTTTCACCATTCTCCAGAATCTGAAATTAATTTCTTCAGGTTTACAGCACTGGCTTCCAAATGGAGATGATGAAAGAGATCTCTCTGACACACTGGAATTGGCACACTTTGTAAAATCTTGGGCTCCAAAATAAAATCTGTAGTTTAGCTACATTTCTTATTATATTCTGCAATATAAAAGTTCATCACATCCTTGTGGTCAGACACAAAAAATAATGATTGTATTAAGACAGTGAAATAATTTTGTTTTGACATTAAGCTTTAATAGATTCTTTCAGCACCAGTTATTCCTCAATTTAGAAAACCCTAAAGGCTTCTGAGAGACATGAACTGCTGCTGAATACTGCAAGATGCCACATTGCCAACCTTCAGGTGCAGAAAGAAGATGAGGTTCCAGGTACTCATGCACAGCCATGGATAAAAGCCAAACTGCCAAAATTTGCCAGAATAGAAGAAATGTTCAGGTGAAATTGAGGGACACTAACATCATTATCCAGAAAGAGTAAAGGATGACTGAAGTTCAGTGATGCAGTGTCAAGACTTGATTCTACTGTGAATTTCAGTTTTATTTGTTTTATTTCATTAAGTCATTTATCTTATTTTTGACTATTCTCCCATATCAATATTATTTTTCTTTACATTTCTAAAGAAAACACTTTTCTACCTCATTGCTATTTGGAAAGGACTTTCAGAACTTGCAATAGAACTCCTCATAGAATTCTAAATTGTCTTTATCACTTAATTAAAAATAATTCTATGAGGTAATATGTTGTATCCACATTCCGCTTATAAAGTAGCATTCATATACATGCACTTTTTTCAGATTTGAATACACTTGTATTTGAATTTTAACAGATACTAACACTGTTGAAAAAGTTATTTTCCCAGAGGTTATCTTTGTCACAGTATTAGCTGGAAGTTTAAGTCCTGTATTGTTAGTAAACTACTCTGCACAGATACCTCCACACACACATCTCTCAGGTACACGGTGCCAAACAGAAAGATATGGACTGAAGGTGAAGTGGTGCAGATAAGCCTATAATGAATTGTGGGTTGAAGCTCTGCATTTGTAGGGTAAAGATGAAAACTCAGTTCAGCAGAGCTCACCAGCATGCTGGGCCAGCTACTCAAAGTAGCTCAAGTGCTGTTTCACAACCTGGTTGCCAGCACTTTAATTAGGACATCTGAGATAGAACAGATCAAAGAGACAACTAATAGAGTGAAGGGACTAATTTCTCAGCTCCAGAGGTTAGTATAGCAGTGAATTTCCCCTCTTTTCAGAGGGAAATTTCAGCTGAACTCTGCTTATGCACAGAGATAAAAATAGTTCAAATGGATAAATTAGATAGTGTTTGTGTCAGAAACTAATAGTAGAAGATTCATGAGCTCCACTACCCCTCAAGTCTATGTAACATGTAAATGCAACAGTTTTACTTCGGATCATTTTAATATTCTGATAGGTCTTACATATAAAAGTACATGAAAGATCTATGAAGGATTATCAGCTCAGAACAACTTGGGAGTGGATTCTGCACTCTGCTTCCTCTTCTTGGATCAAAAGTCTTCACATTACATGCAGATAACATATCCAGCAGCAGACAGAGAGGTATAAGTCACAAAATGCTTACTTATGTCAGCAATGAAGAGAGAAAACACCCTGCCTAAAAGAGGTCTACTTTTTATTTCATTACTTACTCTACTTATTGATTTTCTGACTATTTTTTCTACTGAGCTGACCCATCACAGGAAATGCAGAACTCTCTGAATAAAGGTACATGACATGTAACTGCAGTTGGTATTAGTTTTCTGAGACCAGTACTCACCTCACATATTGACAGCTGACTTTTATCTAGGCAAAAGCTTTCTATGTCATCTCTTTTCCTATCTTCAGTATACTTCCTTTTCCAAAGAGCTGAAATCCATCTACAGAGCACTGTCCTCAGAGTAACCAGGAAACCTATTCTCTGTTTGAAAGTGCACTTGTTTATGTGTGTGAGTGCAAACCTATTGTTTTTAAATAAGAGAACCAAGTGTACTTACTTTATTGATATGAAATAATGGTTCATTAATTAAAATGAAAGTACATATGCATATAAACACTGAGTCTAAGCTTGCCATTCGTATTTACATGAATGCACAGGACTGCTGCAGTGAGGACAGTCAGCACACCTGACTGTAGGTTGTAAGTGTGATCTGGCAATAATCAATTTGGTCTGAAATGTGAAGTGACCTTAAGAGAATTTTCAATGTTATTTGCATTTTTTTACATCTAGGGCTTCAATTCCTATCTCCCATACTTGTAGAAAACAAAGGTTTAACACATACAAAATCTCATTATTTGTTGGACACTATTCAGATAACAAGTTCAAGAGCTCAGGCTTTACCAGCATTACCACTGCCTGCAAGACCCCATTCACCCCTGAAAGTCTTTCCTTATGAGGGAGTATTTTTCTCTATGATTGTTTATTTTTTCAGCCTGTCATCTGCCTTATTAGGCATAGAGTAAATAAAGGTTCTGTAATTTATGGTCAACTTGTAAACATATGAGTGGAATTCAGTCTAGAATGATATTTCTAAAAAAAATGACCATATCAGTGAAATCCTATTTCTGTTGATATTTGTATTTGAAATGGCACAACCAAACCTAGCCATGATGACAGGCAATATATAATTACCAGATAATTCTTAAAGCATGGATGTCAGAGTTATTATCTAAGTATAAAAGTCATCATATATTAGAATAAAGTTTGTAGACAATTAATTATCTTTGTCCAGAGTCCCTCTCTGTTGTAGCATTTTATCATGACTCCATTATTCAAAATGCCAGCTAATAATATTAATATGCCTTGCCACATTAGTTCCTAATATTTGCTTACTGTCTGTGAATACAAAAAGAAATTAAATGTTAGATACAACAGCAAACCATCTTATATACTTCAAACAGAGCAGTGAGGGCTTACAGACCAAACATATAGATGAATATTCTTACCCTCATAGGTAGCTCCTCCGAATTCTCAGAAGTGTTTGTGATATCAGACTCATAGTTCAACAGACAGCAGTATGGACTTCATCTGTGCTAATTTATTATTTCTAGCAACAAATGATTAAACCAATTTTCTGATTAATCAAAACCATGGTTTGTAACCATCCGTGTGAGATCAGAATTTTTAATCACTCTGCACAGGCTGCAACTAAATATGAAGAACAAGATTGAAAAGATATATTTTAGAAGAAATATTTAGCAAATAAAATCTAAACCTCATTCAGAGCTAGCATCACTGTGAAGTATCAGTTCTTCCATAACTGTACGTGTGAAGATGTTTTGCTACTCTTTTTGAAGCATTTTACTAGCAACAGAGAAATTTGACTTTAAATGGCTACTAGTTCTTATCAGTGTGGCTGTTTTTATGGTGATAAGAACAGATCAACAGTAATCATCCTTACATGACTGGACTTATGGAAAGAGGAGCAAGAGACAACGGAAAGGTTGAGAGGATCAGACTAGATTTCAGAGATTACAGGTATGTTGTGTACCGTTGAACCAGTCACTCTCTGATTCAGTTCAGGACCTCACACTGCAGATTCGTTTACAGTTACTTCAGTCCCCTCTTCTATTGCTGTCCCAGGAAGGTTCTTGTTCTTCCACCTCCCTTTATGCCCACTACCATACAATACTGCAAAGAACCAAGCTGCTATTAAAATGTATTTCTGTCTACTGCATCCTATTCATGGTATGAACATAGCGAGATACCATCTAAAGATGATGAGGCCCAAGGTGATATCTGTCACTCCCTATGCTCTCATGTATGGGTTTTCTGCCAGGAGCATTTTCCAGCAGCAGTGTGATTCAGCAGCAGCAGAGCTGGCACAACCTGCCTTCATAAGAAATGGCAAATGAGTCAGTTCAGATTTAAACCAGAGAAGGCTACGTATTTCCAGGTCCTGCAAGGCTGGCTTAGTGGTTTCAGGGTTTGTGCTGTGGGTAGTCTTTGACAGCTACTATGTGTTATCAGGCTGAGAAGGAAGCTCTGTTGTTCTCTGAACTCCTGCCTGTGCCGTGTCAATCTGTAAAGCAGCAATGGGTGATATGGAGGCACCACTACATTTGTGACACTAGTATCACGAATCGCATTGCTTATTTGTTAGGGTGGCAATCAGCAAACTTACGGACTGTCATAACCCCAAGTATTCACAGGAGTACCTAGCTTTATGGGAGCCAAAAGCCAAGGCTGTGTTTTGACCTCTTCTTCTTTTAAAGAAGTAGGGCCTTTTTCTTTCTTTTAAAAAGAAGAAAGTACGGAAAAGGACTGTATTCAAGGGTTTAACCATAACCCCAATATCAGAAACTATGCATGGAATAACAGGCCAATAAACCACCTTTGAGATCCACACTCAGTTCTGCTAGTTAGCAGTCATAATTTTGCTAACTTGGGGACATTTTAACAGGGTCAGTCAGCTGTAAATATGGCCTAGAATATTTGCCTGGAATATCTAAATCCCTGTGCACATCTTTTCAGTGTACAGCGAAAGTGACTGAATGACAAGCTACCTCTGGGTGAAGACTTAGTTGCTACAATGGTGCTTTGAGTTTAGGGATAGTTGGTGCAAGAAAAACCTGCTGTCTCTGGATAAAGTACTGGAAGAAGGACTATTGCAGTCTGGAGTGTTAGGAGTGCAATGTTTAGGTGAACTTCTTGAAGAATGGTTGAGGAATCAATGAAGATGAGAGTAACAGACCTCATGTATCCCTTATAAAATGGAAAAATGTATTTCGGTTGGTCACCTGAACAATGTACAGATGCTGTTACTGCAGCACTTACTTCTCTAATTAGATATTGTATAATTTATATGAAAAATATGCAACTATATCATAAGTTCACAGGAATTAAGCCACTGTTCCTGCAGAAAGGGTTAGTATTTAGTAGCATTACTGTGCTAACATTCCTTTATAAGGTTGAGCTGTTGAATCACAATCAAAATTCCAGCTCAAATCAAAGCATTACTGTGAGAAATAATTCTTAAAGGATCTCTTAAAAAATTCCATAAAGAAATTACACACCGAAGAAAGCATATGTTTTCTGCCCAATACAAGATGATCCTTTACACTGCTTGACCAATGGCATTGTCTAGTCCCATTTAAAATGGTACAAGAAAAGGTTATTCAATAAAACACTCCACTTAGTTGCCCGGAAGCTTTATTCCTGAATTTTACCTGCAGGTGTCTGTGGTTTTTGTTTTATTTCTGCTATGGAAGCAGACATAATAATTTTGTAAGTAACGTGTTTGGTTTTTACTTTCTACTTTCAGTTATCGTATATCACTTTAGCTTAGTTTATTTTAATTTCTTATTACAAATAAAAAATCTGTTACAAAACCAAACCATTAAAAACCTTGATGCAGTAAACTTCAAAGGAACTAATCAGGAATGCCTGTCTTTTCTGTTCATAATTAAAAAAAAAAAAAGTCTTGGGTTACCTGAAAGGATGAAATCATTTACAGAACAAGTTACCTAATGGTACTACAATTTTCTAATTAGTCACAGGTTCAAATGATATCAGTATTGGTTTATGCTTCAGGGCATGAACAGCACTGAATTAACTGAATAAACTTATTATAAACTGGTAATTAATGATAATTATAAAATGGAAAGTAGAAGAGTGATACGATTGGCTAATAAGAGTCGTGAGCACTGAAATTAATACAACATAATTTCCTGCTCAGTACATGCTAGCCTTGTAACTAAATTAACATAAGTAATTTTAAAGCATTTTATAAGAAAACTTTATAATTGCAATGAGGCATTATGGCGTATTAGTTCATGCCTAGTTGCATTGATGGTAATCAGCTAGTATTAGTTTATGCTTGATGTGTCAGTTGATTATTGCAAATACATCTAGATGTGAATGAGTATATAAAAGTCCATATTTGGGGCATAAATATTCTTTTTTTCCCGTATTTTAGAAATATAAAAATTTCAATTTTGCAAATACTGATAAGTCTTCTGAGCTAGAAATCAGAGAAAAGAGGACAGCACCAAACTGATCAAGGTCATTGGCTAAGTACCATGGCTCCACTAACCAAACTAAAAAAGCACAGTGATGTTCCTGCCAAACCCTTTCTGAAAAAGTGAGAAAGTGGCAGAAGCCCCTTTTGGTAGAACAGGAATGTGGAACAAAGTTTTGTACAGGTCGGGTTTTAAATTAAATATCTCAAACCATTCCTATAAAGCTGTGCATTTCAAGTACCCAGAACAGGTATTTAATGAACTGTAAAAGACTTATTTGAATATGCTTTTCAGAAGTATAAAGAGATCATTAACTTACTGCTGACCAGCCACCTGAGGTGAGTAGGAGAGAAAGCTTAACTTGCTGGGTCACTGCGCAGTACTCATAATAGTGTTTTTTTCCTTAGCGTTTCATTGTGATATTGCATTGACTATGGGTTCAAGTTCCACTATATTGCTTGAGTCATGCATGTCCTTCAATAGAACAAGAAGAACTATACAGGTTGCGTCTGTAAATATATTCTCTCCTGTAGCATTCCTATGGTTTGCGGAATCTCAGGTAGAGCAGAGCAGCAGTCAGAACATTTTTCTGAACTGAAAGACAAAGCTTCTTGTGCCAAAAACATTTTGTCAATTTGTACCAATTTCAGACTGTTGCTACTGCCAAAAATTAAAGACAAATAAAAAGCCATCTTTAAAATGGATGGACAATGTAGACCATTTCAATATTCTCTGGATCAGTAACAGATGTTTCAAAGCACATTATTTCATTTCAGTGCTTTCTATATGAAACTGTTCCTCTTTCAGTTTGAAGCAATGTTTCACCCAGGAACAAATTTGATCTGTCTTTATTAAAAAAAAAATTCAGAAATGAAGCCTTCTCTTCAGTACGAATTGACAATTCATCACTTTTCAATTCACAATTGCTATTTTAAGGGAAATTTTCTGCAAACTACACAACTGATTATTTACATCGCTCTAACTCTCCTCGTGAGAGATATAATAAACAACAGCACTTCTGCCATATCTTATGCTGCTCCTAAAGTTGGCTTTATTATCTCCTCTACATTCACGCTGAGGAGAGGCACAGATATTCAAAATATGGTGTTTTTTCACTCTTTAGCACCCTAACCTCCAAATCTCAAGGCAGTTACTGAGAAATCAGTATATGAATGTAGGTAACTTAGCAAATGCCATATAAGAAAACCCCAGGAAACATTCTGCCTTATTCCCTACACCTCCTGTGGTCTGTCTCCTCCAAAAAACAAAGCTGGCATTCTTCCAGAAGAGGTCTCTTTCTTTACAATACCCTGATTCATCCCCAGAGCAGGTTTCCCCACATGCTGAACAAAGAAAGGAGTCTGATGAAAAATTTATTGCACTAAATAATTAAATATTAGAAGACATAAAGAAAAGACACTAAAGTTAGATTGTAAGTAATCTTATTTCTGCCGTTCTAAGTTTGAGTTCTTTGATTTACCATCTTCATGACACGTTTTTGAATGATTCAATATTGCATTTCCTTTGTAAGGTGCATACCAAAGACCTGCTCTATCTCTCTTCCTCTAATGAACTTTTAAGCAACTCTTGCTCATAAGATCTACAGATGTGTACGCAAATGGAGGCAACTCTGCATCACTCTCTGTGTTTTACAGTGTTAGAGCACAGGGCTTCTACACGCAACCAGTTGTGGATGTGCAGATCATGCGCAAACCATTTTTAGAGACTTGAAACCCTGGTCTCTACTTCACGACTAATTAATCACCCCAGGGGCTGTCACCAATGCACAAAATTGTGATTTCAAAGATTTTATTGCAAGTAAATGCACATCCAGACACTGAAACATCATGTTTTTAAAGACTTTTTGAAATCTGTTGCAGGAGGAAAGACACTTTGGGGTTGAGCAGTGAGAAAAGCAGCGCTGAGAATATAGGTCAAGACATTAATATAAATTTGATCACTTCCTTTTTATTCACCAACATTCCTCACAATAAATCAGATCACCTCCTCACCCACACACCCCCCGCACACTTCACCCTTCCTGTCCTGATTTCGGATCACCGAATGTAAATCTGTGACAAGGGTATCTATATATAATATTAATGGTGCCGAGGAGTGTTGGTGTGAAGCGCGAGTACTTGCCAAGTAAGGAGTGATCAGAGTGGAGCTGTTCATCCTCTGCAGCATGCTCTACATCATCTGCAGGACAAATGTAACATCATTAGGCAAAAAAAGGCAGCCATTCTGCAAGGAAATGGCTAAGTTGGAGGTACCAATCAATCTCACCAAGCGAGGTTCCCTGTGATACTGTCAGAAGCAACAGACAAAACAGATTGCAGTGCAGATCACAAGGTGGCTAAAAAAATAACCAGGAAGAAAAAAAGAAATAAAAAACCAACAATCCCCTTCTCTACCCCTTTCCATATTTGTCCCCCACTTTTTAAGATTAAGTCATGTAACCAGTTGTTGCTGATCTGAATCCATTTACCAGACAATCCAGACTTGCCCGCTCTATGCTTAAAAGCACAGGACTGAGAACTGATGTTTAGCTGATAATTTAGTAAGGCATAAAGTAGCTGCTGAAGGCAAGGTCTATCAGTATTGCAATGGGCTGTATTAAAGTCAATAGACATGAATTGTGAGCTTAAAAAGAGTCACTAACAGGCTTATGGAAAGATGTTACAATAAATAAATAAAAAGTAAGCTAAAGCAGTTCCAGTTATCATCATTATTTAAACTCAAATTATAATTAAATAATTTTCTCAGATGTTTACAAGTCTTATTGACTTTTTTACCTTGATAAATGTCTGCTTTCAAGTTACAGTTCTCTCCATACCTAGGGCCTGTACACGCACATATGGAAGTCAATGGGAATATTTGTGCTGCCTGCACTGGACAGTGAATGAGACAAATCATGAGACCGAAGCAAGGCAATAGTAGTTTTTTTGTACGATACACATTCAGCTTGCTTTGCTGGTGAATAGAAATTATGTCCAACTGTACAGATTGCGTAATAAAATGTTCACCCTAATCTTCTGTATCACCTAAAAATATATTTATTAGTAAGGAACAAGGGAGACAGAGGGCATTAATTTGATTCCCATGGATAGCCTCTTTTTAAAAAAAATTGAATTTGCATTAATATTCACAGACTACAAGTTCTGCTGTTTGACCACAAGTGATGTTTTTTTTAGCAAGAATTTATTTTTAGAATCAGCAAGGGTTAAATCTACCATTCGCTGTTTCTGTTCTTGTATCAAGGTCAGAATGAGCAGGTAGCCCAGTTCACACTTTGCAGGACTAATAAATCTTTCCAAAGGTCAGCATCTGCAGTCATTATCAACTAATCAGTTTTAATTTGGTTTTTAATATATAAACACTTGGGATCATGTAGAAAACATCATGCGTGTTGTTTAAATCTCGTAATTTTTTTTTAAAAAAAACATCGCTTGTTTTAGTCAGTTCATTAATATTTTAAATAAAGGAAATCAATAGGCGCATTAAAGCAGCTTACCTTCAAGTCTTTCTTGTTTTCACTAAATATTAAAGATAGCAATATATAGGTTTACTTTTTTTCCAGTGAGGCTTTTATTAGAGCTGCCGTCTCTCTTACAAGACTAATCAGATCAACTGTGGTGTGAATCAGTACACATCGATTCACTTGAGAACTGACTTGATCCAACTGACTTTCAACTATTGCAAATACACTGTTTACTATTTAGACTATTTAAACCTAGAGGAGTAAGAACAGCAATGTGAAATGTCAGTGTACACTTCCAAAGACGGGGTTTGAAAACCTTTTGAGGAATGTATTTTTAAACTGAAATATTTGAAGAGTTCCACTTTAACTTATTCTGTGATGTTGAATATTTCTACTATTAGTCATGCTTTCTCATGAGAACTAACCTCTAAGAATTCAGCAGCGTGTCACCATATGACTCCTTACAGCCAACAAGATTGCCAGTGTCAAATCAATAAAGGGCATTGATCTGGTATGCCACCTCATTGCCATAACATGCACCTAAATCCAAAACTTCAGTTTTCAAAAATAGCTGCTTAGATGCTAAGATCCTAGAAGTTCTTAACTTTTATTATCCTCTTTAAATTTTAAGCTGTCTTTTCACTTAGAAGAGTTGTTCCTGCAATCATACCCCTGCCTTGAATTCTGAAAACCAGGTGAGAGCGGGTGGTGCAGATGATCTCAACTGCTGAAGAGACCAGAGGGGGAAATTTTTGCTATAGTTGTAGCAGACCTTGCACTCACTGGTGCCTATCTTAACTACTGTTATTTTGTGGTTTGCTTCCACATCTCAGCCTATGCCGCCGTTCTGTATAGACCACAAACATCACATGTCTTGTCTTGTTTTCTTACACCTGCCTTGCTGTTTTCATGGACACTTTCTCCCAGTGCAGACCATGTGAGGTGACAGTGCCGTCTCACTGGAGGAAAAGCTGGCATTGCCAGGTGCCTTCTGTCTTCTGAAGCTGTAGCTGGATTTGTGAGTCGACAAACAGAACACCAAATTACTTTCATGAGCACTGTCGGCTCTAAAGTTTGCAATGTCCTAATACTATATAAATATTTTAAGATGGAATAGTTATCAATGAAAATATTCAGAACATTTTTCAGAATAGAATATTACATTTAAAAGATATCATGCGTCTTTTCTTATTTTCCAAATATTTTTTAGTTCAAACAATAGATTTTTGAAATACAACACTTCTATGATATACCCAAATATTTTAAATAGTACTTTTTTAAGCCTTGTGTAGATATTCAATTTTTTTGTGATATAAAACACACTGGATGATCTACCTACATAATAATTTCTGGCTTTTCTAAGCTCTTTTCAACTGAAAACACTTCAAAGAAACATTGTCATTGTAACGTTTTGCTGTATTGCAGGAACAACACCACAGTGTAGCACCTTTGAGCTTATGATCTGTTATGAGTGCCAGCAATCTTGGACCTTGGCAAATGTGTATCTAATCAGATGGTTGCTGAGGGACTCTGCCAATAGGACCTGATCAACCACATATGCAAAATGATGGAGAATATTTCCTTTTGATGTCAATAGGGAATGGATTAAATGATAGGAATTTCCCAAAGGTTCACCTGCTGTTCATATTGCAATAGGTCTGTCCCATGGATTCCAGGGATGTAAAGGGGTATTTTATGGGACTGTATATAGTCAGGAATGGCTGCATTAGCAAAATATTAATTACCTAAATCCTCAGTTAGAACACAGAAAAAGTCAACAGTGGCAGTGAAAATTAAAGAGATTATAATGTGACTATAAGAGGAGAATAATAAGAATATTAAGAAGAATATAATAAAAAGATTTTAAGAGCTCTGTAGCTACCCAGGTGAAGCCAGCACTGCAGAGAAAACTGGAGCCTTCATGAGCTGAAGCTGACCAGGACTTTTGTTGCTGAAAACACAGAAAAGCTGGCATCCTCAACACACAATGCCATTCTCTTCAACCGTTGTATCACCCATTGAGGAAATGTAGCATTAACTGAATTTCTGGGACCATTTTCTGGAGCAGCCTGCGACACTTGCAGAGGTGTCCAACAAAAGTGTTAAACTTTATAGACTCATGATTTAGCACATAAAATCAAAGAAATTATCCAGAAAGATGCTGCAGCTTCAGAAAGATACCATACTTCCCACTTGCATTATACATAACTGTAGTAGGCAAATACTTCTTACATATGTGGTGGGTTAACCTTGGCTGAGCGCCAGGTGCCCACCAAGCCTCTCTATCACCCTCCCCTTTCCTTCCCCTCCTTAGCAGAGCAAAAAAACGAAAGGGGAGGAAAATAGGATGAGAAAAAAAAGTAGTTTAATAATAATAATAATAAAAGCAAAGCTAAGCAAATCCACGCGTGGAAGCAAAGGAAAACAAAGTTATTCTCTACTTCCCATCAGTAGGCGATGTTTGGCCACTCCCTGGGAAGCA
>JAVSBS010021575.1:0-28822 GCA_033124195.1 Coracias cyanogaster
TCTTCCTCCTCCTCCTCCTCCCCCTCCCCCCTCCCCGCCCCGGCCGGGCGCTGTCCGCGGTGCTGACCCCGCCGGGCATCCCCCGATCCAGGAGTCCCATCAACCCTGGATCCCCCAAACCCGAGTCCCGTCAGCCTCCCCATGGCACCATCCCCAGCTCGGACCCCCATCCACCCGAGGCCTCCACGCTCTCTTTGTCCTCCTCGTTTAAGCAGGTTCCACACTCCTCCTGCAGCCCCCACCCGAACAGAACATCCACACGGGTCCTTCTTCCCGTGTGGGTCTCTACCTCACAGGTGACCCTTACTGGTACCCCTCATCCTACCTGCAGCTCATACCCACACAGGTTCCTCCTCTCTGTATGGGACCACTGTATCTTCCATCCCATCTGAGACTCCAAACATGGCCTCCATTACCACCTGGTCAGGATAGGGATAACTTTCACCAGAGTGCCTATGGCCCCGCAGAACTCTAGGGTTGGGCCCACTGTAAGAGATCCCTATACCTTGTGTTTGTAGTAGCAATGTTGCAGTGTTTTTCTGGTGGAGAGCATGAAATGTGTTTTTGTGTGGGGATGCCCCTAGAAGCAAAGGAAAATCCCCATCTGCTCCTGATGGGGGGCTGGAAGACTCACCGCACCACTCTCAGCTCTCAGCCTGTTGAGGAGGGAGCTTTGCACCAGGATGAGGAGTGCAGTGGGGTGAAGGGCTGAAGCATATACTTGATCTTGAGCTCTACCTGAGCACCTTCTGAAGAGGGGAGTAAGTGCATGAGTGCCTTGGTTTGGTGTGGTGCTGCCCCTGAGTTTTAGGGTGATCTTGGTGAAGCTTTTTCAGCAGTGTCTGAAATTTGTGTTATGTGGGTTTCGGGAGTCTGACTTTCCCTTTCCACAACACTGGGGAAATGCCCGTGGAGAGAAACCCCATATTATTATTATTAAGGTCTACAGAAGTTTCAGCACTAATAGAACTGCTTTGAGCTTAGCTGGGTTTTAGTTCCTACCTGGCTTTTGAGTAGATATGTTTATCAGACCCTGACCATTGTAATCTTTGGGCACTGGATGCTTACAAGAACTCTTTTAGAGTATTGCTTGCCAACGCTTGTGCTGTTTCCTTATGAGATCTTGGTCCTAGAGGAGAAACATTTCCATGCCTCCTGCATAAATACTTGGTGTTTTCCATTGAAGAGAAAGGCTGTGCTTGGGGGAACACTGTTGCTGACGTAGCCTGAATTCCCTTTTGGCCTTGCTAAGGAAAAATTGTTAATGGTTATAGCCACCTGTTTATGCCTCAGTATCCCCTTCCCTCCCGCAAGACTCATGTGTGCAAGTTGTTGCTTGTGACAGGCAACAGGGCGGGGATGTGCTGGAAATCTTTGAGAGAGTAGGCTTGGCTCCCTTGAAAGTATTTTCTGCTCTGTCTTGAAGAACAACACAATAAATAGAACAAATCATGGCTGCACTTGGAAGTGTTACCCACATTGTTCTCTTTTCAGTGAAAAACTATACTGGAGTTTTCTTCATAGTGCTATGTGTGAACATTTGTTTTGTGTCATTTGGAAACCTGGGGCAATAAAGAGTACAATAACCTACTGGTGAAAGTGGGGTGATGTTCAGGCTGTAGGGCATATTAAGCTATAACTTTAGTGAACCAGAAGCTGATGATAGGGCCCTCACAGCTGCCCTGCTGAGCTGGTTTGGCTTTACTGGTGGATCCTGTGCTGAAGCACGCTTGAGGTATGTGGTGACTGAATCTTTCCTGCTCTGACAGCGTGATACTGAACATTGTGTAGTCTTTGTATTTCATGATGTTGTGCTATAAGGAGGCAATCTATGGGAATGATCTATTGTCATCTCCAACTGACCTTGTTCACCAGGTACTAGCCCCATGCCACCACGAGACTGAGCACTCCAGATATGGTCTATTGCCTTGAATCAGATTGCTAAAATATGCTTCCTCTTCTTGGCTGAATTTGTTCCTTTTCCATTAAGCCTGGCCTTTATGTTCTTGAAAAATGTGCAATAAAAATGGAAGTTTCCACCTATAAAGGGATCACTGTGGGCTGGGCCTGTTGGAGGAGAGAACTCCTTGCTGCTTCTTTGAAAGGTAAGCATGCCTCAGGAGATAGGTGTATACTCCTGCAGCAGCCCTGAAGATGTAATGCTGTGCCAGCATGGCACTGTGGGGGCTACGCTCATCAGAGATGTAAACCAACCAAAGGATTATAAATTACAAGAAAGGAAGGATCATAGAAACATGGACTACATGTGGTGGCATAGAATGATGTGAGCTATCTACATGCCCTTCATCCTCTGACCTGAAGAGTTATCTGGGTAGTAGGTGATTTATGCAAAACTGTTTGGCACTTCGTGCACTTAATTTGGATGACAGATTGACCAGGCCCTTTGCCCTCCTCCTATCTATGTTTTTTTCAATGCAAATAAGTCATGCTTGTGTGTTGTACTGACTCAGAGCTGTAGACCACTTCTGATTCTGACGGAAACTAATGCGTGACACTTCAAAGAAAAACAGTGAAATATTGAAGATAGTTGTAGAGTACTGTGCAGCTCTGTTGTGACACTAGCAAAAATATTAGCAAGATTTTTGTTATTGTTATGCTAAGACCTTCTGTCTTTTTAATCTTAGCTAACTCTAGCCTGTTGTTTTCTTATGCTCCACTTCTGAGGTCTGCAGGTGCTTGCCTTAGTCTGTGCAGGGGCAGGCTTCCTTGGCTGCTTGAGCAGCACCTTGCAAAATGGGGCTTACTGGGTCTCCAAGGCACAATGAAAGTGCAGGTAGTTCATAAAAAGAGATTTATTACTAGTCCTTTGTGTATTTCTTTGCAAGTATTTTGGCATGGCAATGTCCTGTATCATCTTCCAGGTGCTTCACTTGTGATCTTTGTTTCAGAATTTGTAAGATGAATGATTGTAATGCATGTGCAGAGATGTTTCCCTTCTTGATGGTGCAATTGGGAAGTGTAATCGGGATGGTGCAATTGGTGCGTTGCTTGGGAGGTGTGATTTGCCAGTCCAGAATTCTTTTTGCTTTTGGCTTCCTAGCTAACATTATGAAATGAATAGCTACTACAGTGTTAAGTTTGAGGTAAACATCAGATAATGATGTTGATATAACTGTGGAGTTGTGAGAAAAACACTTCAGGTGCCCTGTGCCTGGTTTGTAGCCACTTTGATGCAACAGGCCCTGTAGCCATAGACTATGTTAATAGCAGCATGGAGATTTCTGCTAGTGAGTGTTTCAGTCCTCCTCCAGAAAGGCTTCTTATTTCACTGTATGAGTGGCTCATGCCTGTTCTGCCCTTGTCTCCTGCACAAACACTCCTATGGGATGCATCATTGCTAAAACCATAGATATTTCTCACATTATTGCATCAACTAGCAACAATACTCTGCAGCAATGCATTTTCAGCTTTGTTTTCAGTAGAGTTCTGGTTGTATCCAGAGACTGATCTGTTCCTAAACGTTCAGATAAGAGTACTTCTCTGTTTAAATCCCTATTCTGCAAGTCAATGCCTTCAGTAGAAATTAAGGTTATATTTGAAGTACACCCAGAACTTGGCTTCCCTAGGACACTCACACTGGTAAAATTTGGAGATGCTTCTGGAAATATGCTGATTGATACTGGCTTTATAGCAAATTAAAATCATGTCTGACACAGTAGGGCTTCATATTTCTCGAGGCATCCCAACACCAAGTTTGACATTTGGGGCAACAGGAACAAGCATTCTGTCTAGGCAGGCAGGGTCAGACCATGGCTCTGCTATTAGCCTGGCTGTTCCTGCCAGTACACATCTTTGCATTTGTCCTGAGATTATTTGTGGCACTGCCATAACATGTCTGCAATGTCTGCATGTGCAAGACATCTCATCTGCAGATGCAAATGAAATCACACATGTAAGAGGTACAATTGCATGTTCAAGATTAGTATTTGGCTTAGGAGCAGAACATGCATTCCTTGTTTTGCCTGTGTAGTGATCTATGCATCCATGTACACTTACACTAGTTCTAGAAAATTTTCCCAGGTTATAGGGTATGGCAAATACTGTACCATCAGCTTCAAATTAATGGAAGCAATAGCTCTGTGTAAGTGACAGATAGTAAAACTTGCAATTCCTTGCTGAGTTTAGGGAGTACTGAGAACCTTTCTGGTCTGTGGCAGTTCAGAGTGTGGTGTTGCTGCTGAGAGACGGAAAGGTGGCGTAATGCCACTGAACTGGAGACAACAGTGGGTCACAAGGCCGAGAAGCAGTGGTGGTGCACTGGGGGTCATCAGCGTTTTTTCCTTCCTGCACCAGGTCCCTTGCCTGCCATTCTCTGCCGCTGTTGGGAGTGTGTCAGTGTTCTGTGTACATTTTGCTCAGGCTCCCTCTTCCTGTTGTGTGTCTTTGGAAAAGAAACACTTGCTGACCACTGGAAATACAAGTATCTGTGCTGTTTTGGGATGATGCCTATTGTTGACACTCATATGCTAGTGGAAAGAATACCGTTGTCTGATTTAGTTTAATTCACCTGGGAAATGAATTAAGCAAAACTCTGAAAAATCTTTTTTATTGTAATAGGAGCACTCCTCTAGGGTATTACTCAAGAATAGCTATAGCATTTTAAATCCACACTTTCCTTTATTCTGAAGTAACCCTCTCATGCAGACATACGCTAGGCATCTCCTAGAAGCCCGTAGTGCTTGTGCAACTTCGGAAAAAATTCCATTCTGACTGAACTAGAAATGATGGATTTGATAGAGTTTTTATTTGGTAAAATTGTTTCGTTTCTATCACACAGAACTTCAGAAATACAGATTATAATGAACTTAAATTTATATGCGTATAACTTTTTTAAGTGCTCACAGCTAGTTTTGTGTAATTATGCAAATGAAAGTTTTTGACACTATGCAGGATTTTATTGTTCAGTTTGAAATAAAATATTTCCTAAATCTTCAAAAGCAAATGCAGCTCTGGGGACTCTCTGGGTGTAAGGTGGTTTGGCAGTGAATAGCTGTCAGCAAAATGTCTGAGCTTATAGAGCTGGGTATCTGGAATTGCCAAATCTTCACCCAGTCTTCTGAGTCTTGAAACTTGTCTGGGTTCTACCAGAGCGTCACTGATCTCAGGTCATATTTGTAAAATGCTTTGCTTCTAGTAAATGAGAGAACTGGGGCAAAATAAGCGTTATCTGAATTTTCTTAAGTAGCTGTAATCAGGATGACAAACAGTACTCTACAGCAGAGGTTGGCTGGTTTGTGGCACTTCTCACATGGAGATTTACATGGTTTTGCAAGGGAATAAAGTTTAACTTCCTTCACTTCAAAATAAATCCAGAAAAGAGGAAGAGTTTGTCTCAGTTTAAACACAGTGTGCAATTGTGACACATTATAAACTGTAAGCTTCAGTGGGGAATTTTAACTAAGAATTTAATAAAACATTTTTCCAGCACTTCTATCCATTTTCCTGAATAACTGTGTACATAAAATACTGTCTTCTGTGTTATTTCTTTTCCAATTGAAGAGTAACAAAAGAATCCAAGTTCATAAGCAGATATAAACCTGATGACTTTCAGGGCAAATGCTTGCAGCTTAAGAGCTGTGTGAAGATTGCTAGGTCATGTCCACTCAAAGACCAAGGAGTATTTCCGGAGGTAGGTCTCAGTTCAGTGAACCGTCTAAGTGCATATTTAACTCTATGCATGCCTCTAGTCCCATTTTAAGATGATCATGTGCTTGAATACTTACCAGAATAATTGTTTTAGATGAGTGGATTTCAACCCTTTTTAACATGTATAATCCCTAAAATACTTACTGTTTTCCCTGTCCAGCAGATCATTGACTTTAGTCTTGTTTTCTGTTTCAAGCAGACCCCTCTGGAGGTATTCACAGCCAGTTGAAAAGCCCTGTTCATTAAAGAAACTCAAATCCTACTTCCTTTGTGAGAATGATCTGCTTCTGGCTTACTGAACCACTAAACCATGACCCTCAGCACCACATCTCCATGTCTTTTAAATACCTCCAGGGATGGTAACTCTACCACTTCCCTGGGCAACCTGTTCCAGGGTTTTACAAACCTTTCCATGAAGAAATTCTTCCTAATACCCAATCTAAACTTCCCCTGGCACAACTTGAGGCTGTTTTCTCCTGCCCTATTGCTTGGGAGAAGAGCCCAACCCCTGCCTCGCTACAACCTCCTTTCAGGCAGTTGTAGAGAGCGAGAAGGTCTCCCCTGAGCCTTCTTTTCTCCAGGCTAAACAACCCCAGTTCCCTCAGCCACTTCTCGTAATTGTTGCTCTCTAGAACCTTCACCAGCTTTGTTGCTCTTCTTTGGACATGCTCCAGCCCCTCAATGTCCTTCTTGTAGTGAGGGGCCCAAAACCGAACCCAGTGCTTGAGGTCTGGCCTCACCAGTGCCGAGTACAGGGGGACGATCAATTCCTTAAATGTGCTAGCACAGAAAACTTTCAGTTGTGTGAATAGATGTTTGCTTAAAAGGTCTTTAAATAGATTCTTCCCCTTGGAGGAAAAGAGATGTGTAATGTTTAATAATAAAAATAGCGTTTCTTCCCATAGTCTGAAATGGCATGGAAGGAGGTAATCATGTTTTGTATGGCAAAGCATTTTTCTAAATGGCATGTTTATGCCTTTCTAGTATTGTGGCTGCGATTGGCTGCTGGGCCTATTTGCATGTGCTAAATTGCAGTCCTGGGATCTGTGAAAACAACCCAGCAAAGCCAATCTCAGCTGGGAGCATGGAAGCTGCTGCTAATTTTGTGATGAGCCACCCACAGGCCCAGCGTGAGTCATTATCATTGTTTTGTTTTCCAGAAGTCGGCACTGAATGCTTCCAGGATCCAAAGTGTGGATTATCTCTGGAATTGTATTCATTTCCTCATAGCTTTGTTTGTTCCAGATAAGGGGAAAGAATAGGAAAAAATCTATTCTAAAAAAACATTAAATAATTAATTGTTTTCTTATTAGTGTCTTCTTCCTCCTTTAATGTGCATTCACAGCCATTCGTTCACTTGAAACCTCACTTGTATGTAGCCCGGCAATCATGCTTCTCAGTCCTCATCAGCTTGCTTTGTGCCACTGAAGAGATGGGGGGGCAACAGTAAGTACAGGGAGATTAAGCGACTTGCCTGAAGTCATTGCTTGGCTCTGGCAGAGCTGTGTTGGGGAGGTTCTGCTTTCCATTCTTGTATATGT
This sequence comes from Coracias cyanogaster, assembly GCA_033124195.1. NCBI lineage: Eukaryota > Metazoa > Chordata > Aves > Coraciiformes > Coraciidae > Coracias > Coracias cyanogaster. The sequence goes on from JAVSBS010021575.1 coordinate 7,209, forward strand.
CCCACTAGTTTCATAGCGAGTCTTTTTGTAAAGCCACAGCCGTGCACAGGACCAGCTGGGGCATCCATCTGCTGTAGGTCAGGAGCCCTTGAGAAATGCACTGACCTTATCCCCAGAGTCATAGGCCTGATACCCACTTGCTGAGGTAGCTGGTTCTCCTGGAGATAGGACAAGGGGTTGAGAGAACAAGAAAATCCCCTGCCCTGTGATGGGATTGTGACAAGCTTAAGTTGATTTGGTCCCAGTTTTTAGCTCTTCTTCCAGAGTGTCTTCTCAAACAGACTTCTTTGGTGTGCCATTGTCCATGCAAGTGTACCTGCAGGGACTGTGGGCAGGATGCAGAGGAAATGCTGGGTCCTTCAGGGGAAAGGCCCAGGAGTAGGAAAATGCATGCGTGTGGGCATACAGAAGTGTTTTAAATGCAAAACTTGGAGACACAGTGGGTGGAAAAGACGTGGACAGTGTGGGAGAGCTACATGAGTGTGGGAGAGGAATAAGGAGCTAAGAGCACCAAGGAAGGGGAATGGAGAAGGGAAGACTTTTAATGAAACTGGCTTAAAAATGTAGCTAGGCACGCTGTGCCTGCTTTATGGGTAAAAGTACCCAGCACAGTGCTCCCTGCTCTGCCTTAGTCTAGTGACTTTTTAGGATGGGGAAGTCTGCTGGGTGGACCCAAAGTATGTTCGGAGGGAGGGACAGGCCCCAGCAGTCTTCCTTGTGGGGTTGGGGTGGAGCTGAACATAAATAGAGCATTCAAACTAGAAAAGCACAAGGATCAAAAGTGTCATGACACTCCTACAGTGACACAACTGAAGCATCTATATGATGTTGATGTGTCTACAAATGACCACCAGAAAGGCATTGCCAAGTCCTCCACACTGCAAATTCCTTCTCAAGTTCTGGATTTCCTCTTTTGTCACAATGTGAGATGAAAACCAAACCAAATATGAATGATGATACTGCTAGTGGAACTGGGCAGCCAACATGCCACCACTGCTTTTCTGAGTTGTTGTGACTTACTGCTGCTGTTGCTTATTCTCTTGCATGGTTGGTTGTTGCTGGTGGAGACAGCAGCTTTTCATTTTACGTGAGGATAGCCCTGACACAAGAGGCTCTGGTCTCTTGCAGGAGCAGGCATGCCATGGGGCTTTTATAAACAAAATCAAGTAGCAGTCAAAGCATCTTTAAGTGCATCTGAGCCTATGTGGAATCACAGCAATGAAATTCAAGCACAGACCCTGACAGTGGGAGCACCAGACGGTGCTCCCCTTGTTCCCAGTTCTGTGTGCCCAGGCTCTTTATTGCTTCTTGAATTTAGAAATAGCTTAGGGGTATTCTAGGTGGTGTAGTGGTGAGGCTGGAGGGACTCTTAGGTGTTGCTTTTGAAAGGCTGATTTCCCCAGGTATTTATGTTCTGTGCAAGCAGGGTATAATCCTTGTAAATATTTGGTTGGTTAATCAGACAAATATGTATGTAAATATTCATGTATGGCTTCATGTCCTGTGGCTGTGCTCAGGTGTTCCTCTCTAATAACCGGGATTTAGCTTTTATGGGTAAGACAAAAAAAACTTGGTTTGCTTTTTCCTCTGTTCCTGCATTTGCTGGAGTTGGTGTGATGAACCCTTTACTGTTTTCACCCTTAACCTCAAGTGGCAGTTCTGGGGATATAATTCACGTCTTCCAGCACTTGCAGGCTGCTCAGCAAGTGAAATGCACCTTCCCTGCCCCCACCTTGACTGGTAAATGGCTGACACACATCTTACAGCATCTTGCTGGAGATCTGTTACTGCCCTGCAGCTCATTCACAGCACCTCGGCCAAGAAGGTGACATGACTTTGTTTTTTAGGGTTGGTTTGGGGCTTTTTTTTGAGGTTAGAAAAGGTGAATGAGAACAATTATATTTCTTCAGATAGTATGTGAAGCATGAATAAGAGGCACAGTTAAGTGGGAGTATGTCCTTTTCTGAGGAAACACTTCAGTGAATTAATTTTGCACTTGTTTGTCATTCCTGGCAAGTAGTGGGCTTTGATGAGAGTGGTCCTGTGAGAGCTTCTGTCCTGCCCATCCACAGCCCATGTCCTTTGGGCTGAAACTTTGCTGTCTAATGCTCTGGGTGGCAAGGCAAGCTCTCCCCTCAGCAAGGGATGCTCCAGCCTCCCAGAGAAGGTCAGGAATCACAGTTTCTACATGGTAGTCTGTTAAATATAAAAATACTCAAAACAGAGGCTTTTCTTTGTTAGAAGTTGGGGGGGGGGGGGGCCCAACCTGGAAGAAATATCTGGACAAGCACACTGCTTTGTGGAATAGCCAAGGGTACCTCTTGGGGACCGTGCTAAGGGCTGTACTAGACAAGGTGGTCTCTGCAGTATGGGGAGAGCTCATTGCCTGTGTACATGTCCACTGAGGAAAAAGGGGTTTAGTAAGAAAATCTGCTTTTGACAAGGACCTGGCAGGGTGCAGAGAGAGAAATGCAGAGCCCTGAATTGTGCTGGAAAGTCAGGGGTGGGTCAGAGTTCCACCCAGAGCAGGGAGGAAGGGCTGCTTGCATCCCCCTTGCTCAACCTAGAGGCACCACTTCCCTTTCCTGTCCCCCTGCTCACTTGAGTGAGCTCCAAACTCTGTGCCAGTCTCAAACTCAGTAGCCTTCTCCCACTGCTTTATTGCTCCCAGGCTGCAGAAGGGGAAGACAGCACAGTGTTGGGGAGGAGAGAAAGGCGTTGTGTCTCTGTTATTTATGGGAATGTTAATTTGGCTGGGAAAACACTGCTGCGATCAAACATCAGAGAGGAAAAATATGCTTGCTACTTGGTGAGCACATGTTGCTCCTTTAACTCCTAAGAGATAGTCTTCTGTTTTAGCACCTTTATAATATCTTCTTAAGGTGTGAGACCAGGATCCAGTGTGTCTTGCTCCCTATTTCAACTTCACTTTATTAATAGTGTTATAGAGCCAGATCTTCACTGGGTTTAATATACACTGGCGATCACTATTTGGCAAAAAAAAGAAGCCTCTGTGAAAAAAGTCACCAAAAAAAAAAGACTTATGGAGGCACCATACTAACAGAAAAATATGAGGGCAATTAAACTGGGCCAGAATAAAGTGTCCATCTATCCCAGTAGTCTTTCTCCATCCACATTAAACAGATAGAAAAATGTAAAGAAACAGCAATATGATGTGTCCCCTAAATGCTCTCCCAGCTGCTAGCTATTTCCAGCTTAGAAAATTTTCTGAGTCAGACATGGCTCAATGTACTTTGAAATTCTCAGTGGATTTCTCTTCCGTGTACTTGACCAAACTCTCCCTGAGTTTATGTACATTTTTAGCATCATAGTGTCCCATGGAAAGGATTCCCCCAGACCTGTTGCATGAAGAAGCCCCTCCTTTCCTTTGTTTTAAACTTGGTTCCTGCTAGCTTGGGCTGGTGCTTTCCTGAGGCCTTGTACTGAACAAGCTAGTGAATAACAGATCCTATCCTCCTCTCATGCTACTTGTGATTTCATGGACCTCAAATATACCCCTGCTAAGCTGTCTCTTTTACAGTCTGAAGAGTCTTTGATCTTCTTTGTTGCATGTCTTTAAACCGTTCCCTGTTCTATGAGAGGAGCACAACAGTATGCACAAACTATAGCTTAAACGTTGCAGGGGTAAATGGGAAAAGTGAATTGAAACCTCCTCTTATGCTTCTTTCTAATCTCCCCCAACTTATATGATTTTCTGTTTCTCAGGCATAGAAGGGAAATATTTGTGGGTTTACTAGTGGCTCAGGTTTGCTGTTCATGTTCTTCCCTGTGACTTCTCCCCTCTCTGCGGCTGTCAGCTGCACGCCCAGCTCTCCAACAGAGGCTGAACTAGAGCTGAAGGGGAAAGTGGTTGCACTGTCAAACAGTCCATCTCTGAATTACAGTTCTATCGAAAAGCTCAGGTAGACATCTCACACAACCCAGTTTGCCATGGAGAACGGAATCCTAGATAAGTCCAAGTCTCCATGTGATTGCCTAAGTTCAGTGTGTCTTCCAGAACGAGAAGTCTCTTTGAAGAGCAGGAAGACCAGAGCTAGATTAGCCTTCATGGCATGCCATGTGCAGCAACACTGCCCATCCTCACCTGGCAGTGCCTGCTGACAAAAGCAACTCTTCCATTAATTCCTGGGCCCATAGGCAAGCATCTCACTCCTTCATTCCTTCTCTTGCCTCAATTACCACCAAAAACAAGGCAAAGCGTTTATTTGCTTTGCTTTCATTTACAATGGACCAGATGGGACCCTGATCCTGTCCCTAGGGACTCACAGACTGTGGGGTCAGTTCAGCTGGAGAGATTGTAGTTGTCATGTGCGGTGCAGAAAGGAGAGGCTGGTGAATAGGCTGTTATGGCCAAATGCTGAGTTTCTGTAGCTGTCTGTCCCTACAAGCCTGTGATTAAACTGGTATATCTAGCTATGTGTGGACACAGCCTCAGTCAGCCATTTAGCCACATCAGGAGATGGGGATGGCTGTACTGAAAGCTATGTGTGTGACGAAGCGTGGGGGATCACCTTGAGATATGGTTTCACCTTTTCGATGCTTTGAACTCCATTCTGCCTGACAAGCTGCAGCAGCAGTCGGCTGCCCATGGACCAGAGCAAGAGGTGGGGAGCCACTTTTGTGCTGATGTGAGATGGTAGGGCAAGGGGTGAGATGCTGCCCCTCCTGTGCAGATCTCTGCAGCTGGTCTGGGCTTGCCCTGAAGCCAGAGGAGAGGAAACAGAGTATCTGGGGTACAACTGAGCTCCTTTGTAGTATGCATGTCATGCATGGTGAGCTAAGCTGCAGCTTAAACCCCCATTGATTGTATTGACAAGATCTCCAGCATAGGAGAAGCCAGGGAGAGTTGCTCAGTCTGCCATCTGGGCTGTGGGTGTCTGCACGTAACTCCACCCTGGGTGCCACCACACCTCCTTCTGCCTTGTTGTCCTGTCTGTACAATGGACGTGGCACTGCCTTCTTTGCAAGGTAGCTGCGAGACTAGGACCTGTATGGATCACTGAAGAACTGTAAGTTTCAAGGCAGTTTAATGTTACTCTGTCTGGACACTGGAACTGAGGGAATGGATTAGGATTTTAGGTATTTAGCAGAAAATGCAACAGGAGAATTTTAGAGTACTGTTGAGATTTGTCATTTGTGCTTTAAAAGGCATTGGAGACTCCCAGTGATTCAGTAAGCTCCCAGTAAAAGCTCATGCATTATAAATTTCTCATGTAACAGTCTTTAAGGTTCAGTAGGAGTGCAGCTTGCCAGGGACAATATGTTGGCTGCCTGTTAGGAGAAAAAGATGAAGGTAATTGCTTTCTAAGGGTTAAGTGCGATCTGTAAGCCAAGGCCTGCAGGGTTAGCAAGTGGCCAGCCAACAGCTGGGATAGCGCAGCGATGGACTTGGGGATAAAATGCCCTGTCCTTCCATCCCTCCAGAGAGCCTTGCTCAGTGAAGATTTCTAACACTGAATCAGCAACAGCACTCTTTTTAAAGTGCTCAGAGTTACGGTTTCTGCACACTAAATGTTAATGGAGATGTCTCAAGAGGTAGATTTTTGAGAAAATTGAGCTTTCTCTGTTGTTTGGGGCTTGCTTATCTGTATCACCTGCAGCAGTGTGCTAACACATAGGCAAACTGGGCTGTGACCTCAATCAGCTAGTTAATTTTAAGCCCGTGCTTAAGTGATTTGCTAAAACTGTGCTTATTCAGAGAAGGAAAGCAGACTGTATTTTCATTGCTCAGGCTAGGTAAATTATAAAATGTAAGTGATTTTAATCATGAAAGGGTAAAGTATGCTTTGAAACAATTGTTTAAATTTCCGTAAAGAACATTAGTAGCAGTCAGGATGTCAGATGGGAGATAGTAATGTTTATACTTCATTAATAGCCCCTTTAAAGTTACTTGAAACACCACATTGTGAATTTTCATTTTTATCTCTGTATTTTTAAGATGAGAGGAGCTTATTAAACCAAAGTCTTTTTATGGCCTGTGTCAATAGAAAAAGTTCTTTTAAATTTTCAGAAGGAATTGGTTACAGAAGCAGGGAAAATATAGGGAAGAGATTGTTTTCCTTTCGTGTTCAGTATATTCTTCATCCTTCTGCTTTTTGATGACTAAACTGTTCTGTATTTGCAATTGAAAACTGTTGATTGGAAACTCTTGCGAGAGTAACACAAATGGGGCTTGATTTTGAAAAATGCATTGATGGTTGTTTGCCGAATTTGTGTGTGCAATTAGCATGATTGCCACTGGAAATGGCCATCTGAGAACAGCCTTTTCAAGATTTCTGTCTTTTTTTGATCTGTTTTCTCTCTCTTCTTCTTAAGGTGACAGCTTCTGTGATGTCTAAATATTACCCATGGAAGTTTAATTTGGTAATATGTTTATTGATCTACTTTCATCTCTTACCTCTCCACTCTCAGATGTCTGTTAAAAGGCTGAGGGTGATTATTCCCTTCTGCTTCCTTCTCAAGTCCACTTGACACAATGTAAGAGAGGTTCTTTCGTCTAAATGGTTGACCTTGCAGTTTAGAGAGTCAGATCCCGCTGAGATCTCTATAGATTTGTAAATGGCCATAGTAATATTTAAGCAGTTTCTAGGCACGCATAAAGGATTATGGCTCTCATCTGTCAAGTTTCTTACTCCCTCCTGAGCAGACTTAAGCATGAAGGGAACATTTACTGGTGACAAGGTGGAATTGTTTTGTTTTGGATATGTGATGAATGAAAAAAGGTAAGATAGATAAATCTCTAGAGTATTCTCTTCAGGGAGGCTGAGAAACCTGGTTCACGTTAGGGATTTGCAGGGCATATTCAATCTTTGAGTTAACTTAGAGATTGTTCTTGTAGGAGCATGATACTGAGGCTGCAGTTCCTCCGTGGCTTTATAAGAGAGGTTGATGAGCCTATAATCCCATCATCTGTGGGCACATACTCATATTGCCTCCCTATGCTGGTGCTAGTGCTGGGGTATAAGCCAGCACAGGAAACTAACAGGTTTTTTATTTTTAAAATTATTTTTGGTAAGGTTGATTTTAAATCAGCTCAACCTTACCTGGGTCATCAGGAGGCCACACAAGTGCTGCTGCTGTCAAGAGGGAAGAAATGGGAAAGGTGTAGCAGGAGGCTGGGAGAGGAATGGGTGAAATTGCCCCTTTTAGCAGGTACTCATGCTTCTCTGGGTTTGAAGCAATGGGGAATGTCTGGTGACATTCACGTGGGGGGTCATCTCCTGGTGACATTTGCGTTGCTCCTGAAATTTTCTCTCTCTCAAGATACAACTAAGTCAAATCAGAAGATTAGGTGCCCCTCCTGTTTTGGGATGTGAGTCAGTCCTATAGCTGCAGAGGTGGGAGAGCCATGGCAGTGCTGTAGAAGACAAATATCCCCTGGATCATTAATCATGAGATGGAGAGCACACTGGCTGATTGCTTATTGGCTGTGGTCTTTCATTAAGAGTAAACTCAATTTTCTCAGTATCGACAGCTGCCTGATGAAGGGATCGTGCTATGTGGCAAGCACTGAACTGCTGAAAGCAAACACTCAGATAGAGCTGTGCATCAAAAATGGTACCAGCAGGGTGTTTCCTTCTTTCTTCTGTGCTCCCTCTCCTTGTTGAGAAGAAACAACTTCTAGGGATGAGATGTTAAATATGCAAATCCTGACCTGTCTACTAGCAAGGAAGTGCTGGGACATAAATGTACTTTAAGTGAAGAAGCCGGTTCTTGTTTGTCCTTGCTCATTCCTGGCCTGAGTAGGGTTTGATTTAATTCTAGAAATGTAGTACCATTGCCAGAAGGTCCCCCAAACCAAACAAAACCTTTGTTTTCTTCCTGCCCAGTTCTTCTGATCCTTCCCAAAGCACAAACAGTTATTGTGCTGTGAGGAAGAGCTTTGGAAAAGAACGAGCAAAGCCTGTTTTGCTGGGAAGCATCAGTTTCTGCTGGCCCCAGCACTGCTCCTCAGCCTGCTCTGTCCAACCAAGGGTCCTCTCCATCAGGACATCTTCGTCAAGCATCTTCCCTCCTTGTTCTGAGAGCTGCTCCAGCCCCTTCCAAACATATAATTATAGACATGAAAAAATAAACTTGTTCTTATTCAGCACCTGATAAAATGGTGACTCAGGCTTTTTCATTTTGCATTGGAAATGCAAGTTCTCATGCATTCAGAGTGCTCACCAGCATGCTATCTGAATCCTAAAAGGAGCTGTGTCTGCCCACTGGAAAGGCAAGATGGTTACAAATGCAAAAGGCCACGTGGAGCTTCCATAAGTAACTTCATTTGGCCATGTGAGGAAGCAAACCAAGGTCACTTACCTGTCTCTGCAGTTACCCTGGCAATGTAATTATCTCATCAAGACCCTGACCTGCACCTAGCAGTGGGCAGTGGAGATTTTATCTTCATATGTTTATCCTTTCCTCATAGTCAGGATAAATATCCTGCCCTTCGTATCAGACAGCCTGCAGTGGATTTTTCCAGGAAGACCCCTGCTAAGGTGACCTATATTCTGCCAGCTATGCAGGAGAGCAAAGCAACTCAGTTTGTGCAGGAAAACAGAGCAAAAGTTGATACTCGCAGCCCCTTGCTGTACCCACTAGACAGCACTTGCGCAGTACCAAGGCCTTGGCAGGAGGGAACACAACCTGAGGCATGGGAGGTCTGAAGGGCATCTACACTTCTGGGTGATCTTCTGGGCTCCTAACACTGCAATGCCTTGCTCCAAGGAAAGATGCCACATAAAACAGAAGATGAGGAAGGAGAAGTCTTGGAGAAGGCAATTCCTGGTTTATCTCTGCAAACATCTTAATCCAGGCTTCTGGAGGTTTTACTTAAACCAAACCTGCACAACCTGTGGGTCTTGATACAGGACTGCCCACATGTAGCTTGTGGCCTTTTGATGCATTGGCAATCAGGTTAAACACAAGAACAAATGAGACGATTGAACCTGGCAACCAGAAGCTCTCTGGCCACTGGGGCTGCAGGTTCAGCCCAGCATTTGAGACAAATAGTGGAGCAAAGACACCTGATCAGGTTTAGGATGGCCCTTGTGAACAGAGTGGTGCCACTGTGTTCCTAAACCAAAGATGTTTCTGTGCTGTCAGGAGATTGCTGCTATACAGGCTGGAAGCAAGTTACTTGCTGAAAGGTATAAATCTTTCTAACCAGCTTCAACTGAGTTATTTTTAAGCTCAGGGCAGGCAGTGCTATGAATCCCATCCCGTTACAGCTGGAGGAGCGTCAGCCAGCATGATGGACTCTGTGGAGCATGAGTCCTCTCTTCTTCCTGTCCACATGCCTTGTGCCATGCAAAGAAAGTCCCTGGGGTGTCACAAGGCTGAAAGCATAACAGGGGCAGCAACTGAAGCAGCCATGCCCTGTCTTTGCAAGGGAGGGCTTGAAAGTCCTCCTGGTGATCTGCATAGGTACAGCATGTTGTTTGATTTTGTATTAGAATTAATTCATTAAATGGTATTTTATTGTATGCCTCTAGAGCAGCCAGAGTTGTAGGATAAATATTGACATAGAACAGATGCTCTGTTAAGAAAAGATGCAACAAATGTACAGATACAAGTTTTTGCTCTTGCTTCTGTCTGAAGGTCCCTGAGGACTTGACTCAATGATCCTTATGGGTTCCTTTCAATTAAAAATATTCTATGATTCCATGACTTTGCTGGAATCAAGTATTTCTTATACCTCTTCTGGACATGAGGCTTTTTAAATGTTTTTCTATAATGCAGGAATGCATCCATGAGGTAAAAGCAAGTCCATACCTGCTTCTTCTCTGTTTTATGCTCAACCTGTGCCCAAACCCAGCACCTTCTGGCAGCTTTTCACAGGAATATACGGAACCAAACCCAAATTGATGGCTAGTCCCTCTTCTTCCAAGCATTTACACTTGCATCAAATGTTGATGTAGCTGAGTAAACAGGACCCCTCACGGGAAGGACTGTAACATCTCTGAACATAAGCCAAAATCCTTTAATCATAAAGAGATAATCCACTAAGTAATTTGAGCCCAGCAGTCTGCAGGGCATGGGGGATGCTTTCTGGCTTTGCTCCCAAAGATTCAAAAAGTTCTCTAGAAATTGGTGTCCTAGTGAAAGAAACAGAGGGGAGAGCTAGTAGAAGGCGGCATTTGGATTTCGGGTTTTGTTTTTTCCCATGATAACGTAACTTGCTAAGTAAAAAAAATCTTGCTTTGTTCTTTTTTTCAGTCTGTGGGGAGAAAGTTGACATTTCTTGTAGAAAGAAGGATCGTTCTATGGGACATTTGCTGCATCTAATTCTCCTATGACAAAATGTGGGTGTGTTTTTACTGATAAAAAAGCCTTTCCCTAAATGTTGAAGGATGTGGAAGCAGTGGTGCTTTCCAAATCACACTCTGTCATGAACTGGCAGGTGAGCATGTGTGTATTTGTGCATGTGTTCCTGCTGCCTGTAGTGCCTGAGGTGGGCTGTCACCGGCAGCATTGGCAGAAATGCCTCCCCAGCTTGGGCAGGTGGACCACGCGTCTTGGAAAAGCAGGAGCCCAGGGTATCTGTCATGCAGTCCGGTCCAGGTTAATGCCATGAAGGTGATCTGTCACTGTGGTTTGTGTGATATGGAGCTGCAATACTTCTGTTGCTTTGGCTTTGGTGATCAAACCTCCTCATTTCTAGAAAGTTGGATGGGGCTCCAGAAGAGCAGGTGGGAAGTCCCTGGTCTCTTTACAGACAGGTTGTCATGTGGGCCTGTCCTACACAGCAGTTCAAAGGAGGTTTCTGCCTTTTGCATCATCTAGAAGGAAATTTGCAGACAGCGTTAAAGGAAAACTACATAGCAGCAGGACAGTCATATCCTTTGAATGGTGCACAGGGCAGAGGAGAAGTTTGTCAGTGGCCCAGTAGCAGGATGTTTATCAGACCTAGAGTTCCTGGCAACCATCTGGAGTCCTTTAAACCACTGAGAAGAGGCTGATAATGGGAGAAGTAATAGAGACTTGGGATGGTGCTATAGTGGGGTAGGGCCTGCCTTGACCCTGAGCATTGCTCAGTCCTGTTAGGAGAGCAGGGATCTAAGGGCTACCTGGGAGTACTCCTACCTCTTGATTACAAGAGTCCTTGCTGGGCAGTTGTGGTGATCATACCACTCTCTGTTGAAGGTTTGGGGTTTTTTGTTATGCTGCTTTGGATGATCTTAGGTCAGCAGTGACAGCCTTCTTGGAGGCACCATCCCTGAGAGCTAACCAGCCCCTCCTGATGCAGAGCTGGGACCTCCAGCCTAGGATTTTGTGTCACCTTGGTTCCCTCCTTGGGTGAGTCACCTTTGTGAGTAATGTCTCACAATGATGTCTCCTGGAGTGCCCATTAGCAATTGCTGGACTCATCCCTCTCCCCTTCTTTCTTGTAGTAGTAGTCCTTTTTTTTTTTTCATTAGGATGTTTGCACTGAATTTGGGGATGTGCAGAGCAGAGATCTGCATAATTTGTTTTAATCTAGCCAGGTCCAGCAGCAATAGCAGTGTTGATGTCACATAAGCACATACCCAGAGCAGCCAGCATGCTGGTATAAATTATGCTGCAGCTCAAGCATTTTAATTTTTCTGCTGTTTTTATTATGCAGGATAAATAGACTATAGTAAGGTGTGTCTACCAATAGTTGAAATATCCCATCAGTTCAGTTCAGTAACACTCCACCTCTGACCCATCCTCCATGGGACTTGCCAGTTAAACTTCTATCCCTTAAGGAGCACTAGAACTACTCTTGTCTCGAACCACAGTCAGTGCTCTTTCGGTTCATGTGATCATCCCCAGAATAGAAAAATTTTAAGCAACCAGCTATTTTCAGCCAAGTCCCTGACACGCCCAGTTTCTACCACTTGAAGGGAATGTCAGATATTTTCCCTTCTTTGACAGAAAAGTGTGGTTAAATTATTTTCTAAAAAATATTCTTAACTTTGTGGCTACTGTTTCTTTTGTACGGGATTTCAATTTCTACTTATTCTTGAGACTAGCGTGAGATACATATCCATATCTGCTAGATAGTTTTCTAACTATAACCTCGTTTAGATGTATGTATGTGCCTTTAATGATAACGCTCATCAAGCTTGAAAATTAGCGATACGGTCTGACAGCTATTCCGGGAGGCATCCATAGCCTTAAAATATCAGCCCATGTTTCTGTCTTTTATTTACTTGTTGGGTTTTGTCTGCACTGTAATATTCATAGAGTGATGCAAAATAAGGAACTGAAAAGACCATTTTAATGTAATTTGTGATACTTGTTAAAGTGCTTTGCATGCTTATCTGAATGAATCAGTTGTGCAAAAGTATGTGCTCTTTTTGCTTTTTTCTGACACAGCAAATATCTACATAATCAGTGTAGAGAACCAAAGTAAGTGTAACACAGGGAGCAGAGATGCAGTTGGGTAATATCTGCTGTGAATTCCCGTGCTGGTCAGGAAAGAGGAGCCCATCAAGCTGGATTTGAAGAATGTCCTGTCAGAGCCAGACTGAACTTGAACGTGTCCTGGTACATTTCCATAATGAAGCAAAAAAATCCCGCAGCGAGGCAGGCTGATCGAACCCTGCCGACAGCTCTCCCAGCCCGCGCAGGAGCAGCCTCCGCACCTCCCGTCTGCAAACTGGGTCTGGTCAGGGTGGGAGCAGATGTGGCTTTAAAATGTTCCTTACCATATGTTATAGTGCTTCTTGTGCTCGCCAGCCTAACCTGCAGCTGTGCGTGACACAAAATCCGAGTCCAAAACGCGTGCCAGGCAGAGCACGGGATCCTTTGCTGTCTGCTCTCCAAAACACTCACAGTGCTTTTTGCCTCTGTGGTTTCCAGTTTTTCATCACTTTCAAGTCACTGGTGTTTCAAAGGCTGGAAAGAAAAAAAGAAAAGCACAACCAACCACCTTCTGATTGCTGTGGCTGCTGTCCCTGTGCAGGCCTCCTGTGGGCATTAAGGCCAATGTCACCCACATCATTACCCAGCTGGGAGGCAGCTTCTAGAGGGGAGAGCGTCTTTCTGTGGAAGCAGGGAAGGTCTGAGGCTTCTCAGTGCACGAAGAACATATGCTTAATTAAGAGGCAGACTCACAGCCTGCACTGCCACATGGGTATCTAGGCTCCTTTTGGACAGGTATTTGCTTTGCTGGGTGCTTATTCTTTTTAAGGGGTCTGAAAGCGCTGGTGGTTGTTTGCGCAGCTGCTCTTCAAACCCCATGTGCGTCAGGTGCTGTTAGCATGCAGAGCTGCCATCTTCATTAAGGTAATTGTGCCCAAGGCCTTTCCTTCTTTCTCTGGGCTTGATGAGGAGCCAGAGCATCCCCTTGGTGCCTCCCTGCAGCTGCTCAGCCATGTGGCTTCAGGGAGCTGTGGGTGGGTGGGAGTGAATGTGCCCTGTTTCCCAACAGCTGCTGGGCCTGGGGAGGTTGCTGCTGCCATCACCCACAAAACCCAACACTAGGAAGGTGAAGGTGAGGTCCTAAAAGCACATTCTATCGCTGAAACTAGTATCTTGGCTAGTAAAGATGCAAATAAATTAGTCACTCCCTTTTGAACATTCACCTCTGTTCCAAAGCTGTGCAGCTTTGGAACCCTTCCCTAAGTCTGGGTGTCTCCATCAGGATCTAAATCCCTGGCGGAGCTGGCAGCTGCGGCAGCCCTGGCTGGGATAAATGGGCCATGCACCCTGTAGCTCGTTGGTGGCACAGCAGCAGGGACAGATTAACCCTCTTTTGCAGAACCAGTGCAGCGATGGCAGCTGGCGGGTGGCTGAGAGCCTCTTCTCCCTGGTGGAGGGGACAGCCTGAAAATGGGCACGTGGCTTGAGGAGCTCCAAATACCCGTGCTTAAACGGAAGTTTCTTAGCATATCTGCCAAGCCCAGCCTGTTTTCTTTCTCTCCACCTGTCACAGGAATGCCTTTTCCACAGGGAAACACATGTTCCATGCCTGGTTTGTGATGGATGTGACATCTTTAGTGAAAATGAATGTTTTTCCTGCAGCATTTTTAGGTTTCTGGGTGCCAAGAGGAGATAATGAATGGGGATTTCAACCTCCAGCCCCAGGATCTCTCACTAGGGAGTTCAGGGAACACCTGCAGAAATGCACATCTCTGCCTGATCGTGGAGCCATGTTGTTGTGCCCAGCAGGTTTTCAGCAGCTTTTCCTTCATTAAAGATGATCCAGGATGAGCACAATTAATTATTCACTAAGAGTCATTTTGAATTTGCACTGATTGCAAGACAGCACCTTGGGAACATAGGAAAACAAGCATGGCAGTGAGACACGGGCTTGCTCTGTGCTGGTACACTGGGTTGGAGCCCCTCAAGAACCTGCCAGACCAGCAGCTCCTGCCAGGGCAGTACCCAACTCCCCAAGGGACAGGCAGTCACTGGGGGAGCTGAATCACTGTGCCAAGCTGCCATGAGCTCAAAGAGGCAATGACAGCAGATCATGAACACTCCAGGGACCCCAGGAGCCTACCTGGGCTGCTGTGCTGTGTTGCAGATTGCTGTGATGTTTTGCAAAAAAGCAGAGCTGTCCTGGACTCATGTTTTTCCAGCTGTGCAGACACACAGAGGAACCAGGGGGTTGTTGCACTGCAGGACACATTTTTCCCTGTTGTGAGACAAAAACCACCACCCCAGGTACTATAAGGTGAGGAGAGAGAAGTGCATAGCCAGTTTATATGAAAGGATGTGATAAAGACGCTACTGTGGTTCACCCCTGAATGAGTTTTAGGCAAGCTGGTTTGTGTACTATCCACAGGCCGGCTGCTGAGCCCACCAGGCTATGCTGAGCTGTGTGCCGGGGTTGTTGCCAGCATGCCGGCGAGTGCGCAGTAGCCTGCAGCACCGTGTCTGCCTGTGCCAGATTCAATGGCATGAGACACGTGAGCGGGGCTTGGCTTGCTCCTGGCAGCCTCTCCGCAAGTCCAGGGTGACTCCCCAGATTTCAGTGTAAGGATGAGTGGCATCTGCACCTCCTTTGCTTTTGGTGGTGCATCATGTCCCTGAGCCATGGTCCTGCTCAAGCAAAAGTGGCTGCACTTACTGCTGTTCACACCAGTATAACAGGCATCAGCTGGCAAGTCTTTGTAATTGCTTAGCACCGAGAAAACTAGAAGAATCTTATAAAATGAAACTATCTCACAGAAAGCCTAATTACTTCCCTTAGCATAAAGCTAACAAGGTAGAGCACAAGCTGTGTCCTTTTTGGGTCATTTTATTCCACATGGAGTTAATCTTATACCTGTGCTGTGCCCAGGGCTGTGCTGCAGGTACGCAGGAGGCCGTTCTGGCTGTTCTTACACCTTGTTCAAAACAAAATCTACTAGAAAAATTGCTAAGAGGAGAGCTCAGTGTTGGCCCACTGAGGCTTTGCAGCATCCTATGTGTGCTTGTTATTTGCTGTGATCAATGACACTGCAAAGGCTGTGTCCCAGGGTAGGAAATGCCTAATTGTATAAACAGGCTATACTGGGAAGGAAAATAGTACCCAGGAGAGAAAGCAGTGGTGCAGTAGAAATAATGGGCTCTATCAGTGTAATTTTATTGGGCAAGGTAACCTCAAAGATTTATTTAAATAGGCCAGGGGGTGAGTGACTGCTATGTTCTCGCTTTGTAATACATTTGCCAGTCAGAGAGCAGCTAGCAGTGAGGCCACTGCTTTTTGCAGCTTAAGTTCATTTAAACCATGGCTCTGCAGCACTTGTTCTGTGGTGAGCTGAAGCAATAGCTAGCACATTTCTCTATGTAGGAGAAATGGGTATGCAGACAGGAATAGCTGCATTTGTGGCTTTTTTCTGTTGATTTTCTGAAAATTTTGAAGGTCTTCTGACGAACAAATATTGACTAGATCTGTTTCCTGAGTTAAAACAAACAAACAATGAAAACTTAGAAGACTTGCCTCTGTGATCTGTTCTTAATTCTTGCTGTGAAGTCAGGATGTGGGACCAAGAGGACTGTGAAAATTTCCTTTTCCCAGGCAAGCAACTAGCCAGTACAGCAGAAACCCATTTTGTTCTGTTAAAATGGAATATAGTGCTTGACATTAATGCTGCGGTAGCAGGTTGTGTGCAGCCTCTTTCCTATGTTAATTTCCTATTTTGTAAGACAAATTACAAATGTTGGGCTTGCATGACTGGCAGAGCAAGAACTGCTCAAGGCAACAAAAACAAATAGCTATGAATAACAGAGCGAGCTGGGACTTTCGCAACTCGCTTGCAGTCAAATGAACAAGAAATACAGCTAAGGCCAAGCTAGTTAGGTAATGTTTACGTTTGTGATCTTTGCACCTACAATTACACTGGAGGTTGTAATAGCCGGAGCTGAAGTGACAGTACATCTGTGTGAGTGGTGTCCCTTATTGCTTGGCGGTATACCCAGGGACACTCACCGGATTTTGCTGGACATATATTCAGACAGCTAAAGGGCAACATCTAAGCTTCCCAGCTCTTGCCATTTGTATAGGATGACTATGCTAAAACAGATGGTAAAGGGGCAAAAGCTGACTCCCTTGATGTAAATTGCGTGTGTGAAACAACCACAGGTCCAGGCTTGGGCAGCTGCCTCCCACTTCTGAGTGAGTCCAGGCTTTGCAGCAACCCGGACCAGCCAGAAGGGAAGGAATGTGAAAAAAAATGGTTATGTGACCCTTATGGGACAGGAAAAGGCACTGAACCCCATATGGTCTTTCTGATTTGCTGTAAAACAGGGTGAAGGTGTTTAATGATGTCTGCTCCAAGGCTCTGCTCAACTTCTAACTTGGTTGCCCATGGCTCGCTCAAAAATCCCCATCTCCTTTGCTGTGCTGTCCCCTGGCCTGTCTGGCACGGACAGTGCAGGGTCTTGCTCTGCACTGTTAAGCAGGTGATTTGTTCCACCCTGTTGTTGGTTGCGTTTTCAGCAAGGAGTGAAGGTGACCTTGGTACATACTCCCTTTTCTGAAGTCTGTAGAGGGAGATCTGTGGAGACAAGGAGGCGTTTCCGGTGTCAGTTACAGGCCTTTGCATTTAGCAGCCAGCAATTCTAGCTTAGGATTTGGGCTTGGATCCTCTAGGTGCAGAGCACAAGGGCTGTGTGCTGTGGAGAGGCTGTTTAACTTAGTGCTGGGAGAACAACAGAACTGCGGTTTAGCCAGTGCCAAAATGTTTGGAGGGAAAGAGTGAGATTTGGAACACATCATCTAAAACTCCAGCAGAAACAAACACAGTCTAACTTGTTAAAAACACAGAATAAAGCATCCTGAATAAAAGAATAGGCAAGTGTTTGACCTGCAGAGAAAAACTATTTGCCTTCCATTCAGTTCCTTCAATTTTTTTTGAAGCTAGCACTGTAAAGAGGCGAAAAATCACCAAATATTCTGATCAAACCACATACATATGTCTTTTTTAAATAGTGGAGATGATGAGACAGATCATGTCATTGACCTGTCAGCTGCAGCACAGGGCACTAGCGCTTCTGTCGCAGAGCTGCCAAGAGCACAAAGGCTTAAGAGCCGCTTGTTAGGTGAAGGGAAGAGCCTTGCTAAGAGCGATGCAAAGCTCTAACACTTGACCAGGACCAAGTGATGGCTCCGGGCAGGCCGAAGAGCCGTGGTATTGCAGCAGAAACTTTGGCCTTTGAAAAGGGCCCGGGTTAGATGGATCCATCGATCTGAGCAAGGTCTGTGGGTTGCGGCTGGGTTGCGGGACCGCTGCCGCACAGTGGCACGGGTGAGCGTGTGGGTGCCTGTGAGCACCAGGTGGCAGTGCTGGCGCAGGCAGAGCCGCGGCGGCGGCTGCAGCTCCCCGGGTCCCCGCTGCCCTGCGGGGCGCGGAGCCGCTGGAGAGCGTCCTGCTCGGGAAGCGGCCGGGCCGCCCCGGCGGGGCCCCGCAGCCCGCTCCTCTGCGGGTGCTGAGCGTCTCTCGCCTTTCACTGATTCCCAGGGCAGGCGTATTTTCCAAGTTTGAGCCGAAACTGTTTCTTTCCTATTCAACAGGAAGCCCCCAGCTTGCAGGGCTGGACTCCGGCAGGTTTTACCTGGGCTGAGGCGAAGGTGCTGCGCTCCGCGATCCGGGGCTGCAGATTCGGAGTGGTGGGATGCGCGGTGGCGAGCTGCCCGGCTCTGTCCCGGCTCTGTCCGGCTCTGTCCCGCTCCGCCCCGCTCTTCCCCGCTCTGCCCGGCTCTGTCCCGCTCTGCCCGGCTTTGTCCCGGCTCTGCCCCGTGGAGGGGGGAGGGATCCCCAATTTCCCTCGCTCCTCTTGAACGTTTAGAGGAGGATCTCCCGGCAGCCACTGCCCATTTCCCTCCGGCCGGCCCTACAGCAAGTGCCGGCCCCTGGCAGAATCTGCCGGGGCGGCTCTGGGGCCGGCGGGACACCCGGCTCCGCGCAGCGGACGCGGCCGGGGCAGCAGCTCTGCCGGGCCGCTGCCCGGAGGGTGGGCGCTGGGGGCTCCTGCAGGGGCTTGTGGGGGGCTCGTGTGCAGAAGTCCCGATTTAAATTAACACAGGTCTTCCAGACAGCTGTAAAAAACCCCTTCCTTTGCATTTACATTGTAGGGAAGGGTCATTTTTTTTGACCTTTTTGTCTTTCAATTTTTTTTTCCCCTTTTTGTTTCTTTTTCCTTTTCTTTTTTCTTTTTATTTTTCCTTTTTTCCTCTTTCTTCTTCTTTCTTCTTTCTTTCTTTTCTTCTTTCTTCTTTTCTCTTTCTTCTTTCTTCTCTCTTCCTTCTTCCTTCTTCTCTCTTCTTTCTTCTTTCTACTTTCTTCTTCTTTCTTCTTTCTTCTTTCTTCTTTCTTCTTTCTTCTTTCTTCTTTCTTCTTTCTTTTCTTCTTTCTTATTTCTTCTATCTTTCTTCTTGTTTCTTCCTTTTTCGTTTAATTTCCCTCTTTTTTTTTTTTCCTGGTTTCTTTTTTTACCTTTTCTATTTTCCTTCTTGTGTCTCTCTTTGTTTTTCCCCTCCCTTTTCTTTGCTCGGCCGCCGCTGGGCGGCACTGCCGCTCCGCCACCGCCCGCAGCCCCAGACCCCCGCCTCCACCGCCCGATGTGCTCGGGAGCTTTTTTTGCAGACTGGTTTTGTATGCTGTTTGATAATCGGTGCATTTTTTGCAAGCGCTTGCAGACGTTAAAAATGCTGGGAGTAAGGATAGGATGGGAGAGGGATGTTTCAAAAAGGGCGTAGTTTAAGATAGAAATCATTCGTGGTGTCCTTCCCGTGTAAGTTCAGGGGGGTGTGCATCGGTCTCCATTGATGTAAATAGGCAGTGATTTTTATCCTAATTTTCTTAAATCCCAGCATGCTGGATTGTGGGCCCTCGAAGTCTTTTAGAGCATAGAGTGCACAGTACTGCACAGGGCACAGGGCTGCTCTGCTGCCAGAGATATGGCAGGAGGCTTTTTGTGCCTCTGGGTGCAGTGGAGGTAGGTGGTACATGGTCAGCCTGGGATGAAAAGGGACTCAGACTTGTTTCTTCCTCGTTTCTTTAGTGATTCTTGTGGTTTTGCTTGGTTTCGGCAGCAGTGCTGGCGTGGTCAGTTCACCTTGCAGGGCCGGCACTCTCCCTTCCCAGCTCTCATTTCTGGCCAATGTTCCCCTCTTCTGCATGTCAGTCTGTGGACCCTCATGCCCTGAGATTGTCCACCTTCATTTTAGAAAGGATTAATTGAGGCCCTTCCAATCTCAATTACAAATAACCTGATGTGGACTATTCCATACAGAAAAAGAAAAAAACCTGGGTTGCTGTAACTCACAGACCATTGGAAACAAAACTGGGAAAACTTTGGCTTAGATGCAACAGTGACCTGGATGCCCCCAAACAAAACCCGATAGTGGATTGAGAGGCAAAATGAGATCTTTTCCCAATTTTAGAAAAAAAAAAAAAAAAAACCACAAACAAACCACAACCTAGAAAGCTTTATTTTGTTCTAAATCATTATATAATTGCACTTCAAATTTTTCTACAAGAGACAAGTTCCGAGATATTTTGCAATTCCCTACCCCCCAAAAAAGACATTGAGAAATTAAGAAGTTTGGCAGTTTTCTCAAAATTAACCTCTTAAGGGTTAAATAATATACGAAAGCAACAAGATTAGTTTCAAGCAAAGAGTTCTGTGAACCTAATACTGTTTTCCAGTTTTTTTAATTTATTGTTGGAAAAAAAGATGACTCACTGCAACTCTATGTATGTTTCTTATTTTTCACTGTCTTCACGTGCACCACCCTGAAAACTTTCTGAAATTATATATGCTAAGAGCTTTAATTCCACAGTCCTGTGGGGCACACAGTTACTCGTGCCATGCTGCTGCAGTTGGCATTCCTCACTTGTTTATGCAGGATGGAAAAGGATCTTTCCGAGTGGGAAACATCTCTATGAAGCCATGGTGCTTCCCAGGAGCTGGAGAGAGGCTGCAGGACCAAACCTGGTTCAGCATGCTTGAAGGACGGAGCTTTCCAGACACCCATGAGCAGTGTCTCTTATGAGCTAAAATTTTTTTTGTGGTTCAACAGTGGGAGTTTGGGTGGGATTAGTGGGTCCCTGCTGTTCACCCAGTAGCTGTTGGGGCACAAGGTCAAATGTGCCCCAGCTTTATTTGGCACCTCCATCTTCTTCCCTGCTTCTGGGCTGCTGAGCTTATATATCATGGTACCGGGTATAGAGGCACTGCAGGGCTAAAAAACGAAGTCCTAGTAAAGGAAGGTGGCAACCTTGTCATTTATAGAAGTGTCACAGAAATCCCATGAGTGGTAAAGATGCTGGAAGACCTGACGAGGGGTTAGAGTGTGGCTGGTGTGGCCAAGGCTCCCCTGCAGCAGCAGTGCCAAGCCCTCTCCTTATGGCCTCACAGCGGGAAGTAAGATATGACATGGTCTTAGCTCTTGTTGAAGAGGAGTTGAGCTGGACACCAAGGGGATGCTATGGAAGGTGTCAGCTGAAGAGTGTGTTGGCGCTCTCGGGAAGGTGGCGAGGGGCAGTGTCCTTCTTGACATCTGTGTGAGCATCGGGAAAGTGGGGGCTCCTCTGTCAGCACCCTCTGCCTGCATTGCTTGAAAAATCCCACCCTGAAATCCATCTGACCCCCAGGGAAGGAGATTTGCAAGCTTTCCTGTGGTGAAGGCTCACAAAAGCAGAATCATCACCTTTGTTTTACAGATGGGAGGAATTCGAAGCATGGGGAGGAGGGTACGCACCTGTGGTCACTCTGCAGGTTGGTGGCGGACATGGGAGTTGAAGTGAAGCCCGTTATAACGGTGCTTTGCTCTTGGCATTGAGGACAATCTGCAATGTTTGTGTCTCAAATTCTTCAGCACTGTGCTTGGGAATCAGACAGAAAGACTGCTTTAAAAACAGGCAGTCTAGTTTTAAAGCTGGCATAATCATAATTCCTATGCCACTAGGAGCAGGAGGGGAGGAGCAGATAAAAATCAGAAAATTAGAATTTATTACAATAAAAGCCAGAGTGCTAGAAGCCAAAACTGTCATTGTAATGCGAGCTCTATTTTGATAGTGCCCTATTACATCGTATAAGAGGTTGAACACGCGTAAGAATATCTTGGTTGGTAATTATCTGATTTGTGATATGTAGCTAATGTGTATTTGTTGTTCCGCTGTACATTATGCAGCAGCAATTCATTT
>JAVSBS010021576.1:17910-35629 GCA_033124195.1 Coracias cyanogaster
ACTAAGAATATAATGCTGTGGAAACACTGTGTGCACAAATGCTGCTTCTCTACATTTTTCAAACTTCACAAAACGTACTGCTTAGCAGACAGTAGCTGCATATCAAGTAAAAGCCTAAGATAAAGCTGGTTTGCAACAAAATTCAAAGTGACGGAAAACACGTGCTTAAAAACAAAAGGACACACCAACTAATTATGCCAGCACATCTGCAAATTCTACCGTGCAGCTAAAAAATCAACACAGTCAAAAGACATTGTCTGCAAGTTCCAACACTAATTTGATCAACTTCACTCTAAAACTTACATGTGGCTGAACAGACAAAAAATACTGTTGTGCAACATATACCCACAGCGAACTCCTTTGGAATTACTAATGTAGCAGGCTTTTAAAAGTTGCTATGAAAGAAGTAACGCCACCATCACAGATACAGACTTCAATTCCATAATCCCTTTTCCTAAATAAAATTCTGCTTATTGGAAAAAGATTCAATATTGTCCCCCATAGTAACCTGGCCTGTTATTTTTAACAGGATCACAGAATCACAGGTTGGTTTTGGTTGGAAGGGACCTTAAAGTTATCTAGTTTCTCCCCCTGCCATGGGCAGGGACATGAGACGTTCTGTATTTTTTTACCCTCTACCTCAAGTCTTGAGAACAGGATTAAAAAAAAAAAAAAGCAGTTAAGGCTACCAGACACCATTTCATCATCCATTCTCAACTTCAAAATCACTGCATTTTCTTATCTAAGACTTGTATGAGCTTAATCTTCTGAAGAACAACTGGATGTCTGCATGGAAACCTAGTCACTCTTCAAATGATTACAGACCCCCAGTCCCAGCCCATTGCATACTTCTGTGCAAAGAGAAAGTGTAGCACAAATATATCATAATTATGACACAAACCATCACACTGTCAGATGACCCCCAAACCAACAAGGCACCCAGGACTTTATACTGCTGCTGCATAAACAGACTGACACGTACTTCAGGCATTGCATAATGCCTCCACGGCTGTTTGTTTTGACAAAATATAGTTGCTTTGAGTCCCATAAACTGCCTCAAAGAACACTTGCATGCCCTTAGTTTCAGTTGACGCTGCCAAAAGATAAGTCCTTTCTAGTTTTAATACTTACCTTCAACAGTAGACAATTTGTGACTTCCTCATGCAGTTCGGAAAGAGTGAAACTATTTGTAACTTTATCATCTCAAAAAAAGTTTGAGCTGTCTCAATTTCTTCCTTGGCATTAGATGAATATACAGGAAGAATTAAAGGAAAAAAGAAAATCCTGAGAAATCCTTCCACTTATCCACAAAGCTGTATTACTTTTCTGTACTTAAGGAGAAGATTGAGGACATCAGAACAAAGTTCTACTCTGCTTCTGGTCACCATCAAAACAATGAATAACCCGACTGAGAGGGTGGAACTCAGAAAGAGCACTTTAGAAATCAGTCAGTGTCCAATATACCAGGTAACTATCCCTGGTTGATTAGAACATAGCCATACACCCCCACACTCTACTGAAGCAAAATGTTCACTGAAGAAAAGTAACTTTCTGAACCAACTGTATCATTCCAAATAGGATGCTCTGGCTGCCAGAAAGAAATACTCTCAACAAAAAGCTAAACTGAGAAAGCTGCTTGTTTGGCAATACATTTTCTGGTGTTTTTTTGTCCACAAACTCCATGCTCTTTTAAAGCAACAGTATTTCTTCTATATCAACCTTCAGAACTAACCTTCAAACCTTACATATTTTAGAGGCCACAACAAACATCCTTCCAAAAGTCAGTTAGATACCAACTGATCTGACAAGTCCACACATTTCTGACGTCTGAGCTGACAGCCACTTGGTTACTCACAAGATCTTGGTCCGGGAACTTTAGAGCTTTCAGGGAACAGGTCCTGCTCATGTTTATGACAAGCGTAATTTAGAGGTTCCACAGATAGTACATCACAAACCAGTGAGTGCTACCTGACAGGAAAGACAGTATTTAACTTAGGGAAAAACTTCAAAGAAACAGAGGTAATCCCTCAAAGTCCATTAACATAAACTGTGTATTAGGGATGGCTCTACAGACAACCTGAAATTTGCTCGGAATTTGCTCAAGCAAAAAAAAATTTATTCCACAGAAGCTGAAGAGAACATGAGAAGAACAACTGGGGAAAGTGCAGCCACCAGGGATGAGAAAAAGCAAATCTGAGGGAAGTGTCCCTCCTGTTATTTATACTACACATAAACCACAACTATTCCACATGATGCATGCATGAAAATGATAAATATACAGTGTTAAAATAATCAAAGAAAACCTAAATATCTAAGCTTAACAAGGTATCTCACTGCCACTTCATTTTGAGCCTAAAATAGTAGCGCACACTGACCAGTATTTCCAATATATCTGGGGGTTCCTAGCGAGCATTTCTGTGCCTGTAAGGTCGCACCATTTTAGTTGGGTTTTTTTCGAGTTAACAGTCAGATTTATTAAATAGTTCAAGGCTACTGAGAGTTAAAACTGAAAAGAATTGACATGTCTCGAGCATCAAATCCAGCCTTCAAGGAAACAGTTACACAGACAAATCCAGAAGAAATAGCCAATGCAAACTCTGATTTGCCTGTTCCACATAATCAGATTGCTTTCAACCTTTCCGTATCTCTGACATGGGATGGTTGGAAAGAGAAAAATCAGCCTAGAGTATGTCAAGAAAAATTTTGCTTTTCACCTAGTGAAATTAATTTCTAGTAAGTATCAAGCAGCCTCGATTTTCTAACCTGGAAAACTAAAACTCATTTCAAGCATTAAGATTCTATGAAATAAGTTGATCTATTGTTCTTAAAAACCTCAACAACTTAAAAGGGAATGTAAGAAAATACTGGAAGTAATATTAAAATACGGTTATGTCAAACTCTCATGTTTCAGAGCCTTGAAAGGTTTTTCATGCTTGAAGCAGCTGTTCTTCCAGCTAGAGCGAACTACCCACCACAACGAGAATACAACTTAAGATACAATTAATGCATCCACCTCCTTTCCTAGCTCTTCTTACGCACGTTTTATAACTCAAAAGGCCACTATCAAAATACAGGTGCAGATTTCTTTATTAAAAAAGAAACTCTCCCATTCCCACTAGTGGCATTGCGATATTTTAAACCATTTAATACCGCCTTTGGTCAACTCGCAGAAGTCTGTATTTTCCTTGACACAAAAAACATAGGGTTTGGTTTTTTTTCCTCTAGCAAAAGCTGTAACTGCATAAAAACACTCAAGGGAATATCCCTGGCAGCCGACAGTCAGCAACTAATACTAAACCTGAGCAAGTTTTTATCATTCAAACCCTCTTTTTTAGTACAGTATTCTTCAAGCTTACTTCTTAGACTGACCTATCTAGGCTTTGTCATTAACACTGCTCCATCCTAAACAGGCAATTAAGTTTTAAAGTGTTTACAGTTACATAATGTTATTGCTCTGGAATGAAACTCACTCTTTCCAGCCCACTTTGGAGCCGAAAGCAGAATCAGCTGCCCAACGTTTGACAAGCAACGAGCAAAAGAACTCTTAACTCACAGCCAGTAGGTACCAAACATATGCCCAAGAGCAAAATGGAAAAGCTTATAGTTAAGACCAGGTCTCCATGGTAATAAATAGGTTTCCAGTTGCCATTCTGAGGGAGTCGCTTAAATTTATGCGCAGCGTTCACTGAGCCTGAACTACAAAGCACTAAATCCAGACTTCATTGAGAGCAGCTTTCAGGAAGCGCTACACATTGAAGTGCAAGAGGACATAAGTGAAGAAGGGTGGTACTCGTCAGAGGAACGCAGAAGCAACAGAAGTAGAAAGACATTGGTTCCATGTTCTCCCTCCTGTAGCTCCCCTTCCCTGACCTAACACATTTCTGACAGACACGTCCTATTTGGGGCAGGGGGTAAAAGTAAAGGAAGCCAACCAATGGCTGGATCCAGCTTCTCACTCCTTGAAGGATCAGAGGTTTTCAATACTCAAACTTTACACACGCTACAGGACAGTGTGGAAAATGAGCCTGTAAACCCCAGTACAGAGCAAAGCATAGGTTGAAGAAAGGCAAACAGCAGCCACCTACACTTGACTGATTAACTACAGCCTGTATAAACCACCCAGACTAGCAAAATCACGACCGCCTCCGCTCTTGTGTTTAGTTGTCTCTAAACCCAGCAAAACAGTGCTGTTATGTACACAGACTAGGGGCACAGCTTCATGCAAAAATGTATCTTTGCGCATCACTGGAGAGCCAACAATCCCTGATTATGTAGCGTGCTTTGCACGGCAAGGTACACGGCTCGAACTCTGAGCATCTTCCAAGCTCCATCATTAATTAGACCTACATACACAGTGAATACAGTAATCATATATGCAACAAATGGTATCTACAAGACTGGTGGTAATGTGCTGGAAGCCAAAACTAAGCCACAGTTGCATCCTACAGCCTCTTTGTAGGCCTGTGAAATGAAGGAAAGAACATGAAGTTGTTTAAATAAGGCAGGAAAATCTCATCCACTCACGCCTCCTTTGGTCTAAAAAACTCCAGTTTGTGAAGTATCCTCCTGTACGGCAACAAGCCTTACAACCTTTGAAAGATTAACATCCCATTTCTTCAGGTAGTTTGTTAATATTTTCATCAACCTCAACAAATAAATCACTGCCAGCCTGCGAGGCTTGTTAAAATATGGCGGATAACGCTGAGCATATTTTCAGTTAACCCAGAGTGGATGCAACCCCTTTTTTCCCATACCTTTTAAAATTACTTTTAAAGCTACAGCTGTGTATCAAAGATTATACATCAAACCAGCAAACAGGTACACCAAAACACTTATTTTTTTTCCCCAAAGGCTTTCTCCTTGGGTGAAAAAACTCAAATTGGGGGGCGCAAACTCTGCAACTTCACAGCGTGCACAGAGAAGTAATAAGAAATCAATGAACTGAACATTAGACAGAAACTAGTTTCAAGCTATTTCCTTCTCTTGTCTTTGTAAAATACTTCTGAAACGTTGTCCCTACTCAGGCAATGTTGTGAAGGAAGTCCAAGGCTGTAAGGTAAGAGCTGCTTAGCAGCAAGCACAGGAGATACAGACACGCTCCTCAGACTTCCACAAAACTTTGCATCTCCTCATACACAACGGTAGCAGA
Organism: Coracias cyanogaster; assembly: GCA_033124195.1. Classification (NCBI taxonomy): domain Eukaryota; kingdom Metazoa; phylum Chordata; class Aves; order Coraciiformes; family Coraciidae; genus Coracias; species Coracias cyanogaster. Next base: position 23,060 of record JAVSBS010021576.1, read on the forward strand.
AAACCTTCTGCCGCCACATGCTAGAACTTTTTCACTGTGGTGGTTATGCAAAGAGTTCCACCTCAGCTGGTCCTGGATGTACAAGAATATGTTCCCTGAAAGTACAGGTAAGGCACAAAAGTCCTCAAAACCATAGCAAGCTTGTTCAACTTGGAAAAATGTACAAGATCAGCTAAAATGTATCAGGAAAACTTTAGTCATCATTGAAAAACAGGCTTTTCAACTTGGGGATGCGTCTGGCTGCTTCATACAGAACTGTTGACTGTTGAGACGAGTCAATAACAGAGTAATCCTTTCCAATATTGTATCAATCCGAGTACCGATATTCCAGAAGAATTGTTCACCTTAACGGATATGTAAGTTTACAATACTTTGGAGGGTGTCAGAAAAACAAATGCTTCTCAGTTACACTCCGAATCAGTCAATTCTAAGGGTTTCACAATATGAATTACCACATTCCTGCACCTCTAGCCTAGTCTATTTTGATTAGTAACTAATACAGTAAGTAGTAGCACAACTTCTTAGTTGTAGCTTTAGGCATCTCCATTTTTGGAGTCTATGTCAGTGAAGAAACCTACCCACACCCATACCCACTATGGCAAAAGGAGAATACAGTTGTACTTAATTAAAGAGGAAGAATCTTGCGTTACCAGTTTGACAGGAGATGGGACAAAACCAGTCTCCATCTTTAGTATGACACTACAGAGATTTCATTGAAGTTTTCCCTCTCCACATGAAGCTGGTCAAGATTTCCTGGGATTTCACAGCATATGATGCTCCTCAAAAATGCCAAACTGTAAAACAACTGAAGGATATGCCAAGAAAAATATTACACATTCAGTATCTTTTCTGGGACTCCCCATTATGGATGCTAGGCAGCTGCTACCAAAGCTACAGCAAGATCTTTTGAGTGTAAACAACACGGAACTGTCAGTTTCCCTGGTCAAGAAAAAAAAATAAATATTTATTTTTCTGTATATCAGCTCTAAACATGCTGTGCTCCCACGAAACAGCACAATTCTGGCTCAGTTGACACTTAATATTAAATTCCTACAACTTTCATATACTAAAAAGTACTAAACCCTAAATACTGCATTCTAGCATGTTAGAAAAATTAATCCTCACATGACTTCTACTTCTCTATTTTTTTAGAAATAGACCCAGGACAAGATCCGTCATGTATGATTATTTCAGCGGCGAGATACTTCTGCTTGCAAAAACGGAGCGGCAGCCGAGGCACTGCCCTGCCCTATTCTAATCGTTCATCTTGGCCTCCACTTGTCAGGCTGAGCTCTGTGGCTAGCAGTTTGCAAGTATGTTTTTCACACTATATTAAAAGGGAATGCTTGAGAATATCTGAATAAGGCTGGCCAAGCCACCCTCATTAAACAAGCATCAACATGTGCCTCCCCTTCAGTGCTCTCCTATTATATATTTATTTTTTTTTGCCGAGTGATGAACACTTCAGCCTTATAATTTCAAACTTGTTTAAGCAGGTAATACTCAAGGAGGACAGATACATGCCTTCAGCAGGAAATTCAACTGACAGGCTCTTTACGTTTTATTTTTCTATTTCTTTGTACTTTTATCACCCCAGTTTACATGCTAAGTGAATTTACTGCGCTAAATGTTGCTAAATAGATCCAAACCCGCAAGATGCGGAAGAAATGCAACTGGACCATTCCATGGAAAACTCACTCAATTTTTACAATGGCAACTCTAAAGCCCTTGCTAAAAGAGTATAGTCTCAGGTCTTACAACAGACAAGTCCGGTATCTAAACACAGAAAAACTTACCTCAGCAACACAGACAAAGTATCAAAGAGTGGCTTTATGGGATTTTTTGTAAAGCTTTTTTTAACGTTTAATTTTTTGTCTATTTTTTGAAGATATCCGTATTCAACGGTTCCAAATCTCCTAACTACCTGAAGCCAAAAAGCACGTTACATCACAGAGCACAACCAGGGATATGTGTAACACCAAAAGGCGGGGAAGGAAAAAAATAAGAGACAAAGGTAGTCTGTTAATGTGCTGTAACCAGTAACAAACGCTGAAGTGAAAGATGGATTGGTGAGGAACCTGGTCTGAGGAGAGCAAGAAGCTCCTATTCCACACTGGGCTACAAACAAGGGAAAGATGATGTAACTGGGAAACCCTGCAGCCTCCTATTCCGTGGAGAAAAAAGGCATGCTTGGCCCATTTCTCCTCTACTACCTCCCAGGACTTAATCTTTTATAACCATTACACAAAATACAGAGGAGTGTTACAGTCTCTAAAGACTTCAGTTCCAAGAGGGATCAGAGCTACGCCAGTGTAAGCACCGGGATAAATAAGATTACAGGAGGGGAAAAGGACAACTTCTTTCCTGCATGGACAAGCAGCAAGAGCTAAAATGCTTAAAAACTTTTTCATTTCCACTTTACATGAAGTAAAGTAATTCCAGATTTCTTAAAACAAAGGCTCAGCTTTTGGAAGATAATGTTGTTGAACCACACCCTGAAAAGACATTCTGAAAACTCAAGCTGCACGCTGTAAAAAACAAATTACTAGATGCACCTGCCTCGAGTTCTTCAATACAAAGCTAAAAGAATGTTATGACCTTCCAAACCTTTTCCCCATGAACTCCAAAAAGGCGATAATGCTGCATGAAAAATTGATTACTCAGGAATATATTAAAGAAAAGATTCACAGTGGTATGCCAAAATATCCCTGAAATGATCTAATCCAAACTTTTAGTCATTCACCCAAATGTAATACAGCAAAAAGAGTTTTGAAGAGATATTTGGAAGTTCACCTAAGACACACACAAACACATTAAAACCCCAGATTCACCCATATATCCATGACCACCCTCCACACATGCTCTGCGGTTCCAGCCTTGGTGTCTCGCACGTAGACTCATCCTTCGCACGCAGAATTAGATTATCTGAAGAACTTCTAGCATTACAGGTAATCTGTGAACAACAGAATCCCACTTAAATTTGTAAATGACCCTTGATTTGCGTCAAACATTTATTTCTGGATTTCCAAATTAACACACAAAAGGTAGTCCGTGTCTTAAATCCTAGTAGAAGCAAGAGATTTAAGTGTGAGATGTCAGTCAGGACTTCAAATATGATACACAACAGAACCTTAAAGAACATGAAATTGCACAGAGTTCAGATTCCCGTTGGGAATCAAGTCTTCCTTGCGTACAAACCACAGCAAAATGCACAGCTAGTAACAGAATTGAGTTTCAGAGTTACTCATTCAGCAAGGTTAACAGAGACCCCTGAAGCCCACCATGGTAGAGAACACCACTTCAGCTCGCAGATTTCCCATTTATGGACAGGAGGGCAAAGAAAAGGAGAGTTTGGACTATGACGTTCTACCAGCAGAAGTATATATTGCTAAATTATTTTTGTGACAGACTTGCATAAGACATTTGAGAAGCCACAACTCAAACCCACAAATCCACAGCTTAAACCCTGCCTTTGATCAAAACAGAAGTCTCTTCAGATGCCTACAGCAGAATTCCCTTTTCCTCCAGTTTTCTTGTTTAAAGAATTTTTATTTACACAGTGAGAAAATTTTCATATTGTGAACTTATTCTGTGAAGCACACAATAAAACAAACAGGCAATTCCACTTTCAGATAGCTCTCATGCTTTTCGGTAGCTCGCTGCATGATCATGCCTGAAAACTCAGAAATAGTACTAAAACTGCTTAATAAAATTGGTTACTATTTAATGACATAACCATTGATCCAGTACCATTAAAATAACAGGAATTTATGATCCTGTTTATTGACTGAGCACTGTCCACATTAAAGTTCTCGCTTTTACACCAAGGATTTGGGCAGCCAAAATTCCTTTTGAAATAATTCAAAGTAAACACCATTTCCCATTACAGGAAATTGTCAACCTTGAGAAGACCATGATTAACAAACTTCAACTGCAAGGTATTTTCTTTACATGAACATTCATAGCTAGATTTTTCAACTATACATCAAGCCAGTCTAAACTTTCTATAGGCCAACACAAAAATTTTGTTTAAACTGCACATCTTAAGGTGGCTTTGTTTTGGTAGGTTTTTAAACTATGTAAGTTCTTCAGCTACCTAAGCTTATATGATTCTACCTGTATACTGTGCACTCTACTGCAAATTTGAGGTGAGGGGGAAAAAAATTCTCACTTCTTTCAAAAGTAAAGAATTTATTAACCCGTGCTCTATATTCTTTACACATTTTAACCAGATAGTCTATGCCGCATTTCTCTGTAAAAGGTAAATATGCAGTTAAAACCAATGCTTCCCTACACAAACTGAAGAGAACCAAATTTGATATGTATTTACATGGGATTAAAAAAAGCAACCACTATTTCTGAGTATTTCTAGACAGTTAGATGTGAAACAGAATTAGATACCAAACTTAAGTACTAGCAATAGGCATAAGGCACAACACAGCATGGATTAGAACATACCTAGAGAGACAACTGTTCTACAGAGGGGAAAAAAAAAAAATAATTAAGAAGTCAAAGGGTGTCCATTTTCCTATCCCAACAAATAGAAAAAGATTTGCTTATTTTCCAAGTGGAAGTTTTTTTTTATCCTCAACAAAACCAGATGCCTGTGCATATCAAATATTTCCATTTTTTTTCCACACGGCCTTTTAAATAAGTGATGGGCCTTGCTTAAGATGCCTTGAAGATATCTGATTATGCCTAATACTGGTAGTGTAAAGATCTTTTCCTTGAGGAATCCTGGAGCACTTCATAGGAGTTATAAAACAAAATACTATTTCTAAGCATTCCTGAAAATGTAACCATAAAACAGAAGAACTACAGGAAAAGATACATTGACTGTTCCTATTCATAGGTAGCCATCAAAAGTCACAGTATATTTCAGACGCAGCCAGAATTATATTCCTGTTAATTTTCACTACCATCCTCAAAACCTGTATCCTGGGTAGACAGGAACATAAACACATGAGCAAAGTTCAAGGCTAGCCACTGTGGAACAGCAGAAGAGAAGATTAAGCAACAAAGCTTCTCTTCTTAAAAACGTTAGAGCTGCAGCCGCTGTGGGAACAGCCACAGAGCCTTGTCACGCCGATCAGAAGAGAAGGGGCCGATTTTCAGTCGAGCTTATAAGAAACCCATGGTAAAGTCTGAAACACATAGAGGTCACAGGCAAAAAAACCAAGTTAACCAACTGTTGACATCGATTTACAGAGAGCTTCAAGTGAAAGGACGCATCTGAATGAAACTGAAAACTACCTTTAACCAATATTGTAATCACAGTACTCCTCCAATTTTGAGGATCAGAATTAGGAATGTAATCCCCTCAAGTGACCCCCAGGTCTGCATTCAGCCCACTACACAATGATCTGGAGTTTACAAAATCCAGAAGCATTATTTTCCATGCACTCTTGTAAAAAATTCAAGTTGAATAAAAAGAAACCTCACTCCACTCTACAGCAAAATAATAATTCTTCTTTCAGCCTGGAGAATGTGAAAACATTTTTCCTGGCAAGAACCGCCCCACACTTCCCCATTCGCACTTGGAGAATCCACAGGGAGTCTTACAAAAAAGATACACTTGGAAAGTTACGAATACCCAGGCTACCTGACACAAAATTTATCCCTTCTCAGTATTTGTAGCTTGAGATCCATATGCACAAGAGATTATGGTAAGTATTTTCTAATATATGTCAACATATACCACTCAGCTTTACAGACTTAAAGTGACTTAAGCTGCCTAAATTGCTAAAAGCAGCTTACAAGAAGACCTCTATCATATTCCTTTAAGGAAAAGAAAAAAACCCTAAAATTAACTTAGTATGAAGCATATTCATTGAGTTCTGGGATGCAGTGTTAACTCAGGAAAAGTAAAACCCAGAATTACTAATAGACAGCTAAAATGTTCTCTCCAAAGGTTCAAATTCTCTGGCAACACTGTTAACTATAAAGGATCTACATCTTATCAAAACACAAACAAATGTGTACTCTTAATTCTAAGATCAAATCCTACAGTGAGTAAAACCAGCGTCCTAAATAAATGCCAGAATGGAGAAAACAAAGTCACAGGGCAGTGGATGTTAAAACCCTAAGAACTTGGTGTGGGTGTAGCTGTATTTGCAATTCATATTTATATTTTTTTAAAAAATAAGGTTTTTTTAAACATCTAAATGGAAATTGCAGCTATGTAGCCACACTCTTTTTAAGAGTAACTACTCAGAGAAAAAACAGAAGGGCTTACAGACAAAGAATTCTCAGAATACCAAAATAAATACTACCTGTTGTACAAGAGGCTATAGGCAACTTGACATAGATGCGTATATATGTGAAGCCCACCTGGTTCTAAATATACCTCATATTTTTAAAACAGGTTGGTTTGAGTACAGCTCTTTTCACCCAAGCTTAATACACAGCCTGGTTATTAGACTACAGAGCTCCAAACATTAATAATCCCATTATCAGACATTTGTACATAGTAACAGAAAAGTAGCAAAAAATAATCAGTAGCTCATCTTTCAGTGCTACATCCACTATTAAAAACAAACAGAAAGCATTTCTGGGTAGTCACCAAAACATTCTTCCTACTTTCCTACTATAGAAAATAAAAACAATAGACTTAAGAAAATGTTTTTATTAAAGGGATTGATGGGATATCATGACAACACTAAAGTTCATCCTCAGATACTAGGGAACTTCAAACTAATTCTACATTTAAGCTAGCTAAAAAGATCCATTTATCATCAAGATAATCTAAATTAAAAGCACAAAATAAACAGCAAATTGCTAACAATAGGCAAGGAGACGTCTGCTGGGTAGGGGTGCAATATTTCAATAAACAAACTCACCCAAATGTATTTAAATGAGAAACTAAGAAGTCAGAACAAATGCTGGAGATTTGGTCCTCGTACACTCCACTAAAACAGTTACATTACAATTAGTTACTCTTTTTGCCCAACCACTGAGCATACTTTCAGAAAACTTCATATTCTGAACATTTTGGACAAAAGCTGGTTTTATGCCCTGTAAAGAAAGATATGTTATGGCAGTTGAGGGTTATTGATATAGCCAAGAATTCTGAACATTAACTCCTGTCTACATCTGACTTAAACTAGTGTAAAGACAAACCTATCCAGTTATAGAATCATTTAGGTTGGAAAGGACCTTTAAGATTAAGTCCAACCATAACCCTGCCGTACCAAGTCTGCTGCTAAACCATGTCCCTCAGCACCACATCTCCACGGCTTTTAACCACGTCCAAGGATGGCGATTCAACCACTTCCCTGGGCTTGACAAACCTTTCAGTGAAAAAATTGTTCCTGAGGTCCGATCTAAACCTCCCATGGCACAACTTGAGGTCATTTCCTCTCGTCCTGTCACTTGTTACTTGCGAGAATAGACCAGCACCCACCTCTCTACAATCTACTTCAAGGTAGCTGTAGAGAGGTCTCCCTTCAGCCTCCTCTTCTCAGCCCCAGCTCCCTCAGTCGCTCCTCGTAAGATTTGTTCTCTTTGACTCATAAGACTCGTTATCTACTAACAGCAAGAGCCAAGATTTAGCAACTGAAACTCAACATAGACAAGAATAAAATTGAAGTTGTCCGAAGAAGCAACGGTGGGAGTCACGTTCATCTCTGCTGTCAGACTGGGATGAAAGCAACGCAGGACATGTCTGCTCTGCACACATCTGAAATCCTTCTGGATCTCTATCATTTCTGGCCACGCAGCTCTGCTGAGATTAATGTCTTATTTCTAAGTCAGTACCAGATCCTGCTACAGTAAGAAGTTTAAGCTATGTCACCTCAAGGCTGAACTGTTGTGAATACTGTAAATGGAGTTAAAACACTTGAAACGCTAAAGGAAATTTCAGCTGCTGCAAAGTTTGGCAGGCCCTTTACTTAATGTACTTTCTGCAACTGAATACTTCAGATCACGGACAATTCAAAACCTCCTTTCTACATGTATGACATCCTGTATTATTCAAAACTTGTCTGGACGAAATCCAAACAACACCGTTATTAAAATGGCAACTAAATCCTTAAGTTCATCATTATAAAACAATACCAGGGCAGTCTTCGAACCGAGTGTTTAGGTATTTCTTACATGCAAGATAAACAGTATTTCTAGGATCATCTAAGCAAGATCATTCTATAGCGACATACCTAAATTTAATTGAATATAAATATAAACAGACACACTGTTTGTGACTGATGTGCGCAGTAGTAGAAGTATTCACTACAGATAGAAAGCAACTGAAGATGGCCTACTACAGACTCACTTTAAATTAAGACATGATGGATAACCTCGCAAAGCTGAAGCCAAACCAAAATTACGGGCAGCTTTTTTTCCCCACATTTAACTCCACATTAAAGTGTTCTCATTCACACACAGCCTCTGACAAATTTCTCACCTGCCACTATATATACATTGCTGAATACAGAAACTGAATGCAACCATAAATTAAAAAAAAACCTTTTATTTTACTTAATTTTCATTTCTATCGAAGGCATGACCAATTTAAGACCAAAAGATTAGAAGTGCAAGATTATGATGGATCTTAGTAGGACTGTTGCTGTATTTCACAAGCATAATACTTGTACATCAGCGTATAAAATTCTTAACATATAAATTAAAATTCTCATACTGATAGAAGTCGCAGTGAATTCATCAAGTGTGCTTTTATTTGTGCTAGGTACCAGAGTCTCTGTAAAATAAACTTCAGTCTTCACCATCCAAAACAAGTATCTTGTAATTTACAGAAACCTCTATGGGAAATTATCAGCAAAATTAACCCTTGCCTGCAAAACCGTAATAGCAAGAACTGGCAGTCAGTTGGACATCTACCTTCAATTCAAAATTAAACTTCTAAACGCAGCAGCATCCTGTATGCTTCACAGATTAACTTTTAAGCACATAAACCCTGCATTTTGTAGAATACTCTCTAGAAGGCACGTAAAGGGCATAATTAAATCCACTAAGATCATAATTAAATCGTAACTGAATGCTTTTACATTAAAAATAGAAGTTCTCCAAGTTGTGAAAGTAAACATTTGACTTCTGCTTTTTCTGTGGAAAATTCTGGGAAGAATACAAAAAATTCAAGTTCTTGCGCAGCCATTTGATTTCATCAAGTTCATCGTCCAAGGTCAGCATACAGCTCGACTAGGGTAATCTGTAATAGAAGGTAACTCCCAGAAAACAAAAAGCATTGCCAAGAATCCAGTTATTTTGTCAAGACAAAGTTGACTTATTTCATTTCCAGCTGTCCATACAAGAAAAACTCAACAGTTTTACTCTGTAAATGTAACAGATAAAGCCCATCTAGCTGAGATTGGAAAGCTCTTCTCTCTCTGAAGTAGACATCCACAACAAACATCATCTTACACCAAAGAGCTGTTTAATGCCTTTAAATTACTCATTGACCACCACACTACAAGTATACTAGAAAAGCCTACTTCTCTGACCCTTCAGAAAATGCCCATCACTGCTGCAGAATAAATCGCATTTACTTTTGTAATCCACAAGATGTGCAAATAAACAAGCATCCATTTGACGTTGTGTAACTACATATACACCAGTAGAAGCCTCTTCCTTAAACTCAATATACATGGAATTATGTGTATAAGTACAGGGATGCCATTAGAAATTGAGTGTCTTCATACTAAAACCAGAGGAGTAATCCTGGTACAGAAGCAATTAATCTGGCAATTCCTTCTTTCGTACAAGGAGTTTCCATCAGTCACCAGAAGTGTCTAACTGGCTGATTCAGCTAAATATATAAAGCGGGAAAAGCGTACAAACAACTCAATTCAACACTCCCTGAGATAAAGTACTTCGAAATCAACTACAAAGACACATTACAAGCTGCACGCCAAGCCTGGGGGAGAAATAATACACTGGTTACATAGCGATACAGTAATTCAGGCAATTATATTACTATTTGTACAAGGAGTGAAATTCATCTTCACATCTCTTCCTACTAATTGAAAACAACTACTCTGACAAAAAAAAATGTACACTACTAAATCTCTTCTCCTTAAAGAAATATAACGCAGTTGTCAGTAAAACTGAAGTCATCCTGCTTCTAGCCCTCCTTGAAATCCACAGCTAAACAATGGGTCATTTGGGGCAGTAGTTCAAAAGAATGCTCAGCTTGAAATAATTAACAAAAAAGTTTGAATAGTTTTAAATATTAATTGCCACGAAGTTTCCTGGTGAACACTTATCAGAATTCAAAAAAATACCAAAACATTGTTTCACCTCATGAGAAATTTACACCTATGCACTAATTGACTCTTTACCATAACAACAACAACAAATTTCCAAATACAGAAGTTATTTCCCATTCTAGCAAGAATAATAACAACATGTTTTTGACTTTTGAAAGTACCATCAGCTGTCACCCTCCGCAAATATTTGAGCTTAAGCACCGAGGACAAAAGCAGCAGTTTCACACCATGCCAACAGTATTTTTCAACAGAAAATCCATGCACTGCTGTGTATTTATATGAAATTGCCATAAAATTTCTCCACTGAGACTTTCTTTCCTACAGATTTCCCATAAAGCCATATAATGAAGACACTCTTAAAAACGAGAATTGTTTTTTTTAACAGCATTAATCTTCTTGAAATGTTTAGAAATAAATGTTTATATTTAAGTAGCTTCCTAGATTTTGGAAGGAAAGCTGAGAAGTGAAAAAGGAAGAAGAACAGAGTAGTTTAGAGCTTGGGTGATTCTACTCAGTCACAGATTCAAGTATAACAGTTCACAGATTATGGAATTGCTTAACGGCATCCATTAATGTAGCAGACCTGAAATAGCGGCTGAAGAGAAGCCAAAATTACAACAACAATTAAAAAAAAGGAATGATTTTTGCCCGCAGCACACGATTTAACACAGGGAGCAGCAAAGGTTGGAAACTTCTCCTTTCTGACTTCCATCATACCGTTGTCACACAACGAGATTAATGTGAATTTCTGTTGAGTTTCCATCCTTTAGTAATTGCCAGCACCAATTACCATACCAAGAGGCAGAGCGATTACATTCTCATGAGAGCAATGGAAACACAAAGGTTTAAAACTACTGGCTTCAAGGGTATAAACATCAACTATGATATTTAAGAATATGTAAGCGTTTGTGAAAACAGTATGGATCCTTGGAGTAACATATGTGAGCGTAACATCATCGTGGCAGACTTGGGATGACAACCAAGCATGCCAGAAAGCGTAAATCACCAGTTAACTGACACAGGCCTACAACCAAACGCTTTTCAAAGTGTTCAATTTTATTCTAACCAAAATGGATAAAACCCAAGAAGTTCTGCAGGCACCAATCACTGTTGCTGACCGCACACAACTGCCCTACATAACACACGGAGCACCACAGGCTCTATGTTGGTACGCTGTATCCTCCTGTAACTCGTAGCAAGACTGAAAAACCACCCCAAATCCAAACTCTCCAAAAGAAACTGAGCGAGTTCAACAACACGCTCTGATTTCTACACCGCCGTGACAACTCAGCACGTACTCACAAGGTAGCAGTCTTTAACTTTCCAAGTTTTCAAATCAAAGTCCAAAGCGGTATCAGAATGGCCTGTATGTAATTCTTAAGCCCGTGAATGAAGTCAGGCAGTTATAAAAAACATTACGAACATACTAGTGGCAGAAGAAAGTCCAGCAGGTTCTATTAAACAAGCAATGTAGATATGACTTCACACTCAGGCTAAGTCAAAGACATGGAAGAACCCTGGGAGCGCACACCGGAGGGAAAGGGCTGATGTTCCACACTTGTCCTGCTTTTGTATCTTTTTCAAACCAAGCAAGCACCAACAGATACTTCAGGAAAGTGCTAAGCTAGATTTATCTTCCCCTAACAGAACCTGACTCTTCAGTAAATTGAATATATAAAAAAACCCAACAAAATACTACAAAGAACAAAAAAAATGATCAAAGGACATCTTCCTTTCAAAACGTCCATACCTGTGGAAGCGCAGTATTGAGCTGTCTCTGCAAGGAATCTCTCTCATGAGCAACTTCATGGAGCTTGCCCTGGGTCAATGCTAGTGTCTCCTGAGTTTCTCTGAGCGTTTCCAGAAGGCGATCCCTTTCTTCCAACATGGATACCATTAATTGCTCAAAATGGGAATCAGCATCTGACTGTAACGGGGAACCTGAGCCATGGCCTCCATTTCCCCCAGAGGGAATCTCTGCCTCACTGATGGTTGGCATCACCTCACACATCATCTTGAAACAAAACAAGACAAAACAAAGATGATAAATTTAAGTCATACAAAACTAAACAGAATAAGCAAAAGAACTTTGGCTACTACCCCTAATAGCAACTTAGCTTTCCCGATGATAGCATCAGCAAAGGTTGCCAACACCTCAGCGTTTGCCACTATTTCATTAGGACTGCAGGAGGAAAGCTACACAATCAATTCCATCAAGGCATCACTTCATAATGAGAATCTTGTGACTTCTTGCAAAACCAGATTTTTTACAGCTATGTTTCAAACCATGATCTCATTTTAATAGGTTTATATTTTTGTTAAGCGTAAACTGCTGCTGAGGTTTTTCTTA